>JAGJRP010001371.1:0-16628 GCA_022832235.1 Lepidurus couesii
AACTTCCTTCACGATTCATCCAAACTGACACAGTAACAGTTTAAAACGGGCAATTGATTTTAAATGTGCGGTACGTTCCAAACTTCCTAGGGAAAAACAACCCAAAAGTGCAATTTTAGCCCGTTATTCATGCTTAAAATAACATAAAAGTGTTGCTGCTATTCGAGGCCACAATTTTCACCCCCCTTTTGAATAAGTAAGAAAAAGAGTTAAAAAATGAGAAAAAATAAGCAAATTGTGCATGGGTGGTCTTTAATTTATCCTCTCCAATTTGCTTTATTATTCCGAGCCAAGGGAGAGCGACAGCAGTAAGTATTTCACACGCCATAATTTGTCAAATCCGGATTCTTCGCGTGCGTGGAACTGTAACAGATCTCCCGTGGTGTTTTTACATGCATCCCTAAAGTGGAACAATGCTTAAATCTATAAAACCCAGAAGGACCACATTATGCATAGCGCATTCAAAGTAGGTGCTTTAACAAGGTGTGGGCTTTACATTATACCTAAACCATATTCCTTTTTTTCCCTTTTTTGGTCTTTTTCCCCCTCTTCCCAAGTCTTAACCCTTTTGGGTGTAAACCAACCGTCAACCCTTTTTCCTACCATTTCCTCTTATACATAAGTACTATACATACGCTCTATATACCACTCGTGGACCCCAAAATAAAAAATTAAAAACATAAAATAAAGGGGCGCTTGCATGGGAGCTACGACAGGTGTCAAGACCGGAATCCCGCGGAACATTCGGCGTGACCTACGTGACGAATGCGGGACTGCCGACTTTGGGTGCAAATGCAAAACTGGGGAAAAAAGGAAAAAGAAAAAAGCCACTCGCAAAAGGAAATTAGCTTATTAACAACCAGCCCGAAAGAGAATGCGGAGTTACGGGGGAATCGCCCAATTTAGTCAGGAAGCTCAACATTAAATTTCAAAAAAATAAAACTAAAATTGACTTCCTCATTTTCTTTTAGTATGATTTTCTTAACATGATCGCGGCTCAAGTTTACCATTTTTTCAATTTTTTTAGTATGAGAGAAACTACTAAATTATATTACGGCTGAAGTTACCGTCTAATGAAGTCACATTACGAGCTCCTACGCTCAAGTTTAAGGTCCGCTTTTTATTTTTGTTATTTCCCGGGTTTTTTAAATTTTTTTTAACGTATGTCCAATAAAAGCTTGACGTGCAGGGAGAGTAATCAAGTAGGTGACCATGCATGAACGACCATGCGCACTGCGTTTCCCTCTTAAACTTCTTTTTTATATTTTATTTATATTTTTATATGTATAGGTACGTGTATATCTATATATATATCTAGTTTTACTTTTACGACGCAACATTTATGCGTCCTCTGGGAATTTGCTCTTGGCCGTGGGCTTCCGAAAATTTTCACTCTTGGGCCCCAAAAGCTAACAGGTCTATCACCTAAAAAAGCCATGTTGGACGATAGAGGGGGCTCTTTCCTATATTTATCTATATATATTTATATATATATATACACATATACAGTGTATACCCAGCCAACACGCTCGGCAGCTTCGGGAACAACCTCTTCCGGAGTGGCAATAATAAATAAATTCCATCTCTTAAAAAAAGAAAAAAATGAACGCCTTTTCGCCCAGTGCGCGGTATTAAAGACGGCGCTTTTGATCCAGTATAGGCTGCGAAATAAAAGAATAAAAGAAAAAGAGGTTCGTTGGGAAGAGTGTTTCTAGTATGTAAAATTGTAAATTAGACCCATAATGAAGACCCTTCCAGGGCATACAGACCCTAAAAATTGGGCCCGACAACGCACCTGTCACTTGGACCAACACCTAACGATGACTAATGAAGCTCCCTCCCGCCAAACGGCGTAAATCTGGCTTACAATACAAGCCATAAAGCTAACCGAAACACACAGATACACATATACATATACACCTCAAAAGCAACCACCACTAGCAACCCTATTCATAAAACCCACGGCGCTTCTTCTTCTTCTTCTTATGGGGAACCGTCACGATTCAACGCTGATTATCACGATTTCCATCTGGGACTTTTCCCCCCTCTCGGTCTATTGTACGACACGGAAGTTCCCTTTCCAAAAGAATTCAAGATTGCAAACAAAAGAAGCTCAAAGGACCTTTACCTGACCGGGCCACGTTACTATTAGATTGCCAAGAAAAAAAAAAAAAAAAAAAAAAAGAAGTTGTCGCAAACATACGAATACATTTTTGCAATTTACCTAAAAGTCTCTATACACTAGTCGCTTTTATGCCCAGAGATAGACTTTCTACGGTGTAAGGAAATACAGATTCTTAGAGCTTTTAAAAGTCACATTAATAAATAAAAAATGATTCTGTGGTTTAATCAAAGAACTAGAAACGAGAAATTATCCCCCCAAGCTGCTTTATACGCCACTAAACTAAGAATTGTTGGGGGGCGACCGGGGTGGGGGAGGCATTAATTGGCATTTGGCATTACGACCATCATCATCATGCAGCCCAGCACACCGCGCCAAGGCAAAAGCCAAGGCCGGACCCCAAGCCTCATCCCAAGGAGCGCGCGGGGGTAAGGATGTAGAGCAAGATTTACGTCATTCTATTTAACATGGGATTCCTTCCAAAGCACTGTACTATGTACGACTCCCTCTATTCTCTCTTTTTCTTTTTTAGGTCTAACCCTCCCTGACAGAAATATGACAACCTTTTCCCCTAGGGTCTGGCCGGGCAATTACTGGCCAGTAAGAACCACCCACCCACCCCCTCCTGACGCGTAATGTTATCCACGCGCCCCCTCCCGTCAGAAATCACTCCATGCTTACGAGCTCTCCTTCTCTCCCTCTCTTTATTTTTCCTAATTTTTCGTTATTTTTTCTTGACTTCCCCGGCCGAGGAAATAACGAAAAAATCATAAATATTACTCCATTCGTGCTTCTTAACAGCGTACAAATGAGGGCGTCATACCCATCGGGGGTAAAGAGACCCTTTTTCGGGAAGGGGACACAAGGACGCCGTGTACCCGACACAAGGACGCCTAACCTAAAGATTATGGACCTGGCGTCCTTCTGTCAGGGCCTTGCGTCCTTGTGTCGGGGCCCGGCGTCCTTATGTCGGGTACAGGTTTCTTGAACTCGCAAATTCTATTGAGATTATGGACCTGACGTCCTTCTGTCAGGGCCTTGTGTCATTGTGTCGGGGCCCGGTGTCCTTGTGTCGAGCACAGGCTTTTTTAACTCGCAAATTCTATCGAGATTATGGAACTGGCGTCCTTATGTCGGATACAGGCTTCTTGAACTCGCAAATTCTATTGAGATTATGGAACTGGCGTCCTTCTGTCAGGGCCTTGTGTCATTGTGTCGGGGCCCGGTGTCCTTGTGTCGAGCACAGGCTTTTTTAACTCGCAAATTCTATCGAGATTATGGAACTGGCGTCCTTATGTCGGGTACAGGCTTCTTGAACTCGCAAATTCTATTGAGATTATGGAACTGGCGTCCTTCTGTCAGGGCCTTGTGTCATTGTGTCGGGTACAGGCTTTTTGAACTCGCCTTCTGTCAGGGCCTTGCGTCATTGTGTCGGGGCTCGGTGTCTTTGTGTCGGGCACAGGCTTTTTGAACTCGCAAATTCTACCGAGATTATGGAACTGGCGTCCTTCTGTCAGGGCCTTGTGTCATTGTGTCTTGGCCCGGCGTCCTTGTCGGGTACAGGCTGTTTGAACTCGGTAATTGNGGGGGGCGACCGGGGTGGGGGAGGCATTAATTGGCATTTGGCATTACGACCATCATCATCATGCAGCCCAGCACACCGCGCCAAGGCAAAAGCCAAGGCCGGACCCCAAGCCTCATCCCAAGGAGCGCGCGGGGGTAAGGATGTAGAGCAAGATTTACGTCATTCTATTTAACATGGGATTCCTTCCAAAGCACTGTACTATGTACGACTCCCTCTATTCTCTCTTTTTCTTTTTTAGGTCTAACCCTCCCTGACAGAAATATGACAACCTTTTCCCCTAGGGTCTGGCCGGGCAATTACTGGCCAGTAAGAACCACCCACCCACCCCCTCCTGACGCGTAATGTTATCCACGCGCCCCCTCCCGTCAGAAATCACTCCATGCTTACGAGCTCTCCTTCTCTCCCTCTCTTTATTTTTCCTAATTTTTCGTTATTTTTTCTTGACTTCCCCGGCCGAGGAAATAACGAAAAAATCATAAATATTACTCCATTCGTGCTTCTTAACAGCGTACAAATGAGGGCGTCATACCCATCGGGGGTAAAGAGACCCTTTTTCGGGAAGGGGACACAAGGACGCCGTGTACCCGACACAAGGACGCCTAACCTAAAGATTATGGACCTGGCGTCCTTGTGTCGGGGCCTGGCGTCCTTATGTCGGGTACAGGCTTTTCGAACTCGCAAATTCTATCGAGATTATAGAACTGGCGTCCTTCTGTCAGGCCCTTGTGTCATTGTGTCGGGGCCCGGTGTCCTTGTGTCGGGCACAGGCTTTTTGAACTCGCAAATTCTACCGAGATTATGGAACTGGCGTCCTTCTGTCAGGGCCTTGTGTCATTGTGTCTTGGCCCGGCGTCCTTGTCGGGTACAGGCTGTTTGAACTCGGTAATTGTGTCTTTGTGTCCCTGTGTCTTTGTGTCGGGTACAGGCTTTTTCAACTCGCAAATTCTATCGAGATTATGGAACTGGCGTCCTTCTGTCAGGGCCTTGCGTCCTTGTGTCGGGGCCCGGCGTCCTTGTGTCGGGTACAGGCTTTTTCAACTCACAAATTCTATCGAGATTATGGAACTGGCGTCCTTCTGTCAGGGCCTTGCGTCCTTGTGTCGGGCACAGGCTTTTTGAACTCGCAAATTCTACCGAGATTATAGAACTGGCGTCCTTCTGTCAGGGCCTTGTGTCATTGTGTCGGGTACAGGCTTTTTGAACTCGCAAATTCTATCGAGATTATGGAACTGGCGTCCTTCTGTCAGGGCCTTGCGCCCTTGTGTCGGGGCCCGGCGTCCTTGTGTCGGGTACAGGCTTTTTGAACTCGGGAATTCTATTAAGACTATGGACCTGGCGTTCTTGTGTCGCTTATTTTCGAAGTGAAAAAAATCATGTACTACAAGCACCCCAATCTTGATTGGATGAACCGGCTCATTTCCGGACCTCCAGCGCCTTTTTGGTTGTTTGCAAGCAAGTTGCTCACGAAAAGCGCTTATGGCTTTTTACCTGGCATGTTAGTTTGTTCCAGAGAGAGAGAGAGTGATGCCTCCCTTCTTTTGCTAAGCCTCTTTTTTGCTGGCTGTCAACTTCTTTCAAGACAAATCTATTGTTTCTACCTGATCGCATCCCCTTCTTATATTGCTGGCAAGATTACGAGAGAGACCGCCAGCCCAAGAGAAAACGAGCGACAGCTTGAGAGGATTGCAAGCGGCAAAGCGAAAAACGAGGAAACGATACATTTGAAGCCGTCTTACTTCTTAACACGTTTTCGATTCCAATTTTGGCCTGACACATTTATTTCCCATCAAGCCCCCCTCTTCCCCTCTGCTCAAAATACCTTCCATAAAGCTGCATTTCCTATGAATATCATTTTCTCTGGCTTTGGGCTGGCCGCTCCACAAAAATAAAAAAAAAATCTATCGTTTAAGCCTTAAGCACGCCGTTTTTAACTGGCGATCCTAACGCAGCACTTTTTCCTTCTTAATACAATTCCGATACTATAAAACCCCGCCTCCGAACCCAGCCACAAACGCTTAATGACACCGCCGTTAGCAGCTGGTCCTGGCATTCCTTTTTTTATTATTTGTTAATAAATGACCGACTTTTTAACACCCTTTAGCTTGCTGTGCTATCATCCCAATAGACAATTAATAGATGGTCCTTTATGTCCTCCACACCGAAAAAAATGCAAAAAATATAAAAAAATTCTTAATTTTTCTGAATTGGAAGTATTCGCAAAAGAACGAAAAAAATTTCGAATTTTGTGGGGAATTGAAANACTTTTATACCCTGTTTCGTGTTATGGCAACTGATCTGGACATTAAGGACATTAAGCAATGGTGCCGTTGCCTAGGAAACGTTCTCTGTGTGTGCCCCCCCCTTCTCCAGTACCACCCCGCATCTCCTCACAGCTTCCCCACAGCAAGTCCTATTTCTATATTTCTGTCGTCCTGGACGCTGCTTTTGCTTCTGGGTTTCTCTCAGTGTCCAGCCAAAGCAGCATGTCCACATTATCCCCTCCTCCTCCTCCTACTGGACGCATAGAGAAGAGGGGTCTGCTCCGCGGAAGAGGAAGCATAAGAAGAGGGGACTCTTCTCTATGCTTACAGGGGATCCCTGAAAAGCTGTAATGTGTATAAAGCTCCTCCATGTTAATTAGGCGGGGAGGCCTATTATTGGTTCCTTTCTCTCTCTTTCAACCTCGTGTACCCGTCTTCCACCTTTGGCACTCGTATTATCGAGTCTGGACATCGTTTCTGTTAGTTTCTATAAGCTAAAGGCATATCATGGCCAAAGGATGTCCACGCCAGGTTTCCCTGGGATGCGGGGCGTATCCGTGCATAAACCAGGGCAACTTGGGAACTTTTGTTGTCCGCTGACCATTAGCCGAAGTGATGAAGAAGCAGCTTTTCTCATCATCGCGTTGATATCGAAAGGGGTTGTCAGAGACAACAAGCCCAACATCGCCACCCAAGTTATATCCACACACTTATCCAAAAGTTTTCAGAATCTTCACAAGATTTCGGCCGATGTGCTCTTGGGGGTTGCCACGACAACCCCCAACAACGCTACGACTTGTCTCATTAACCCCGCCTTGTCCTTTACTAGGTCTATTTAATTTGATGTTAACCGTTGATCAAGTCCGAAAGTTCTGACTCAAAACTTTCCTCGCTCCGAAACCTCCTTTTTTCTTCCTTTACTCCATCGCAAGTTATACACACACATACACTGGAGCCATTTATCACCAAAAATGTCTCCTTTGCAGCGTCCAGAGAGTGTCACTCCAGCCCCAAAGCTGACACCTCCCCCCAAAAAAGAGAAATAAGAAAACGAGGTCAGGCTACATCTTTCACAAGGATGCTTCACTTAGGTAAAGATGGCACCTGACAAATGGCTCGTTTTTCTTTTTTTTCCAGGGGGGTTCCCTGTAAGGCTGTAACCCTGTAAAGGACGAGAAGATTCTCCAAACCTCCAAAAGGTAATCTATATATATAAACGTATCCTACTACCCCGGGATCGCCGTTCTCTTTTTTGTTGGGGGGGGGATGAAAACGGTGCCCTTGCGCCTTTTGCCTATAGACACCTGCCCAGGGTGATTAATGCCTTCGCCTTCTAACCGTTAATATGAAAGTTAAGGGCGCCAAATACACGTGGCTTTATGTCAGACTCTAACTCCTGACAGGGAAAAAAGAATAATAACAAAACACAACTATTATGCAAAAGACATATTTTTACCGTAAAAGTTACGAATGGAATGGAAGGTAGTCTCATTGTGTCCAAATGATCACGCCACAATGCAAAGCAAAAAAAAAATGCTATGGCTATTATATTATAGAGGCAGCGTTAAGTTCGCTCACGGTATAAGCTTTTCTTTCTTTTCCTAAAGAAATTCTAGTAGAGGAAGAAGCGAGTTTCGGGATATCCTCTTAATGATTTCCTGACACGGTACTGTACCTCCCTCCATGGAAAAAATATCATTTCCATTTCAGGAGACCTATTTGAAAAAGTTTCGTCACTTTCCAAGAGGACATCTAACACGGCCTGGCCAGAACCTTTTTGATCTTCTCTAACGAAAACGAGCCTAAAAAATATAAAAAATTGAAAAGAAAAGGAGGATGCATCCAATTTACTGAGATCCGAAGGTCCCAGTCAAGCTAGTCGTGCCAAAGCTTCACTTTAAGGATTCTCGTCCTGTATCTTGTGTACACACAACACAGCCCTGTACGTACTGGTTCCGAGCTTTAACTCTTGGAAATATAAGAGAACTAAAAGGGAAAAAGAAGGACAAAACTGAAAAACTCCCCAAAAAAGAAAAAGACGAAAAATTTACTCCATTTTTTTTAGGGCGAAGAAACGACCCGAGATGCTGGACGGACGGCCAGGATTTCGTCTCTTTACATTCAAGAGAAGACAGACTACGCTTCAGTGGCTTCGTTAGGTAATGAGCATCGTGTGCCCGATGCTTTTACAATAGCTTTCGCCTTTGTTTCCATTCTTTTGTCGATATTAAAAAAAAAAAACTGCCTGTTTACTTAGGTTTCGGGTTTTAGGGGGAACCTTGTTGCGATTACTTGGACTGAACTGAACCTTATTTAACCCAAAGAAAACGAAAAAAGAAAGGAAGAAAAGATCCAGTTCAACTTGCCACCCGTGCGTGATTTCAAAGCACACAGTAGCTACGGGATCTTGGGAACTGGACCTATATACCCCAATATCGCCGACCAGAAAGGCGAAAGAGACGCTGGTCACGAACCTCAAACCCTCATGTATAGACCTATATATACCCAGTGGTCCAGCACGGATACGCAGTTATTATAAACACAACAAAGGGTAGTTATCATTACTGGATGTCATTTTCATTCCTTCGTAGCTCCTCCCCAGTCGTCTTAACGTGCTTTTTTTACTTGGAAATTCATCGACGCAGCACTAAAAACCGTGTTTCCAATGATACGACTTTTTTCTTTTCATTTTTTTCTTCGGTCTGTTCCTGGTTGTGTACATCTATAAAAGCAAGAGAAAAGAGTCGACACGTGGGTGCTATTGAAATCTTTTTTAAATAAGGTAGTTCCTATTCTGCATTTTTTAAAAAGGTGTTCCAAGCTCCGTGTTTTTTCAATGCTTTTTTAAAACCCTTTTCAGTTTAACCCCTTGCGTAAAGCCGCTATTGAAATGCAAACTCCAACGACTCTAAAGACTCTAAAGTCCCTAAGGACTCTAAAGACTCTAAAGCGACACGTGCCGACAACTCTTTGAGCTTCGCTCTCTATAAAATTCCCTTTTTAAAGCGCTTAAACTCCCCTCCCTTTCTTCTTTTTTTGCGTTGTTGTTGTTATGATCCCCCGACAAGCTGTGGTAGGGATGAAATTTCCGCTTCTTTGAATTGAACCATTTCAATTGAACCAAATCAAACAAACAAGTCATTATACTCCTTTCCTCAATGGTAACTAACGTCAAACTAACAAACGGCAGGAACAACTCATGCAATCTGGGCTCACATTGACCTCTAACTGGCCTAATAAAACCATTCCCCAGGAAAACTTGTAATCATTCTTAAGAATCAGTACCAATTCCTCGTTATTAGAAGCAACAACGAGTGCCATTGATCCGTCCGATGCGACACTTCGATCAACATTCAAATTATGACATCGCTCAATTTTCCCTATTCTATTTTCCTTATTAGCCGTGTAATATCTGGGCTATAAAATTGCTATTCAATAATCAGTAAGCCAGTAAAACATTGCATGTGCCATACCGATAAGAAGCCACGCACACACACACAAGCCATGTGTGGACCCCCTCATCAACTGGGGCAATAGTTCCAGAAAGGGAGGACCGTGGGGCGGGATTCAAGCTTGTGGTATGTTTGGTTGAATATGCTTTGCTCTATGGCGTCCGTCCACACCACACCCCACATACCTTTTTAGACAGTCACCCCCCCAAAAAACAAGCCAAAAGACCAAAAGGGACATCAAGTCTGCATGGTTTGGTCCTGATAAAACTAAAAAAATATATATAAAAAATAGCAATGTAGTGAAACTACCACGCCAATAGGATCCCGAAAGTTCCTACCACTGCAGCATCGTGTATGGAAAAAGACGAAAAAAAAATCCTTCATAATACTATCATATAAAGTTTCCCCCTAATCAATATCTAACAATGTGTGTGCTCCTGTCGTCCAGCTCCTGGCGCCCGACATTCATCCCATTGCATCCACGTACATAATACGCCCCGGGGTAAAATGGATAAAATAGATAAAATAAAATACATTTCAAAAGGTGGCCCTGGCTGATTGCTTCGGCTGCCTGACTGCCTGGCGTCCGGACGTCGTGACGTTCGCCTCTGTCCGTCCACATCCAAGGGCTGGCCAAAGGGGCGTCACTCGTGCAAGTTTTTTTTTTCTTTTTCCTCTTCCCCCCTCACTCCCGCTACTTTTCTTGACACCGTTGTAGAGACTCTGTATCATAGAAAGGCTAAAGGCTAGATCCGATTTCACCTAATTGTTCACTTACATTAACCATCTTTTCCCACATACTGCTTTGTTTACCCGAAACATGTGGGCGGACCTAAGGCAAGCCTACCATCACGTCACGATATTCTCTTGTCCTTACTGTACTACCTGACTCCCATAAAAGAAACCTTACTGGGTAATTGCTTCACGGATTCCTGATTAACTTCTTTTTAGGAAAATCCACTGCGCTGATCAAAAGGTGCCACTGCTTCGTAAAAAGTAACTGTTTCGTTCGAAAGTGCAATGTACACTGTTCATTATTGCAACCTTTCCACAGTCCAGGCGAAACGCAAGAAACGTTCGAAAAGTGGGCTGCAATGCACCCTATTCATTATTGCGTCTTTTCCGAAGCACGGGCGAAACGTTCGGTAGATTTTTGGCGGGATAATACACAACACAACACGATGCTACGCTTTTCCGAGGTCCAAGATGGCCGCCCGAAGTAAGTAAACAAACGTATGCAAACGCTTTAACTGACAATCAATCAAGAACTACGCACTTGACAATATTTGTTTAAAAATAGAAAGTGAACTAGACGAATCTCATAAACTCGCTGGTTTTCCTTTCCAAGCTTTAATTCGGGAATTAAAAATACTTGAAATTTACATTACAAACAAATAATGCTGTACTCGCCCCTGCAGAGTATGCAATATGTCAAGCACGCCAGCTTTTTTTTTACTTTCCGCCCCCCGGGGCTGTACTTTTTAACTGACTTATGATAAGCTCATTTACGACGGTCAATATTGACATGTGACCAAGTCCTCTTTTTCCAACCCCCAAGCCGTGTGAACATAAAAAATTGGCCCCTTTTTTCCCCTTGGCTTTTTACTCCTTTTGGGCGCCCTTCCCCGCTTTTGGCCGGCCGTAGCGGCTTTTCATTCACTCACATTCGACAAATTATATTGGCGGGCGAGGGTTAAGTACCGCTGACTCAATTCAAACCTCACGTGACTTCTAGGGTGGGTGTGTGGAGGGGGAGGAGTTAATGCAATTTCAATTCCCGGACGAAAACTACAGCGTTTCCCAATCCCAACGCCAAGGATTCCCTTAAGAAAAAGAAAAATCAAAAAGAGGGGAAGAAAAAGAAGAAACTCAACTGTAAACTAAAATTGACCGAGTGTGTGTGTGTATTTGTGGTTCTGGTCCCCTTCTCTCGTTGAATGCACACATACCCAGCAAGTTAAAGTAAGCAGTGTGAAAAGGCAAGTGGGAGGTACCCTTTACAAGTTCCCTCCTACCAAGTGTTAAGAAAAGAACCCAAAAAAGCCACAACTCGATCAGGCAGCCCAAACACTCGCAGTATCGATCCAAACGGGGGGGTGAACCCTCCCAGTTTCCTTTAGCTCTTCAACATAACTTCTCCTTACAGCATCCTTATCCTTGTCCAGCTTGCGCCTCTCAAATTTCCGATGCCTCGTGTATTATGTGAATGCCAGCGTGTGTGTGGTGGATGTGATGTCGCTCCGTTCCCTACTTCAAAAGAGGAAAACTGGAACCTTCTTCTCCTCGTTATCACTTATCTCACGCCTCAAGTCTCCTGTTCTAAGAGCTATTCTTATTGGCACGTCCTTATTTCTCAACAACGCACCCACTCCTCTCCCAGGAAAAGCGAAAAAACTCAAAAATATAAAAAACAAATTTCCCTTCTTCAAAAGCCAGTCACGTTGAAAAAAAATATATAAAAAATTACCCAGCTGTCCGATTTTGATTGACTGAGAGCAGTAAAATTAAAGTCTTATTTCTCTCAATTTCTTCCTATTTGTCAGAATTCAGAGCAGTAAAATTTAGGTCTTATTTCACCCAATTTCTTCCTATGTCAGAATTCAAAGGAAAGTCCGGTTAAAAAATAAGAAAAAATATAAAAAAAAAGAAAAAAATAGATAGAGAAAAGAAAGAAATGGTGATGTGTACTCACAGTCCACACAACAACCATCCCCTATCCTGGTCACGTATAACCTGACTGGGAGATGGGAGACAAATTTTGCATTCTGCTAAGAAAGCCCGACTTCCCAGCCGGAATTTGACAAGGGAATACACTCGCTGGACGTATTTGTTGGTCTTTTTGCTCCAGTAAAATGGACGACCACGTCAAACTGAATTATTCCAGATCGGAACAGCTTGAAAAATGAACCTCGAAAAACCCAACTAACCAAAAATAAAAAAAGAAAATAAAGAAAACGGCACCACCCCGAACACGTCCATCCCTCCATCCCTGAAAAATCCTTAATATATCACAGAACGCCTTTAAAAATAAAATAATTCTGCCTGATATACTTGAAAAATCCTTTGTGGGCTGCACTTGACACAACTAGACCTATAATGGCCCAACTATCCTCCAAATGGTATCAATTAAATTGAGATTAAAGACAGACATAGCCCGTATCATGCTAAATTGCTTCCAATTTGTGTTCATTTCAATGCGAAATTAAAAAATAAACTAACTCAATTCAAACCAATGAAAATGGGATTAAACCCATAAGCTCGTGTCATTCTGAAAATGCTTCCAATAAAAAAAAATAAAAAAAAAATAATAATAATAATAAAAAATAAATAAATAAAAAATAAATAATATAGTGAAATAATAAAAATAAATAAACTGGAGCCATTAAGCGCAAATAGACCACTTAAAGGTATTTAAATGCATTTAAAGTGCATTAATAAGGCATTTTTATGCAGTTAAACCGCGAATTTGAATTGAACGACGAAGGCTGCCATGGAATCTCTTAAAGGGAAGAAAAAGGGGGAAAACCAAATAAAAACCATATTCAATTGTAGATGGGGCTGGTTGGCTCCTGATAAGCAAGAAGCAATGAACCATAGCTTTTGACGTACTATGAACTGTTCTATATTTAATACCTAACTGTGCGTCTTCCCCACCCTGTTTCGAACGAATAAGACCCAAATTTCCCAGCAATTTCCATAAGCAATATTGAATAAGTTCCCGGCATCCGAAGTCAGACAAGCCAACCCAAACCAATTCCACTTCGTATACTGGGGGGGTGAGTAGTTATCCCAGCCCACGAGCTAACATCTCAACCCCCCAACTTTTATGGCCGGCCACCCAATCTATATAGAATCAGAATATTCCTCGCGTTTTATGCGGCAAATCCTAACAAAGACATCGCTCAAGTATTTTTTTCTCTTTTCCTTCTTTTATTCCCTCTACCCCCTCTTGATTTCCGGCAAGGTGGGGGTGGGAGCGAGAAAAAAATTGGGTGGTACCGTGGAAGTAAAAGAAAGAATAAGAGAAATAGTACGGCTTTGTCGTTTTTCACTCGTGTGTTTGGTCATCTGTGCACGCAATTACCCTACGTCAACCCTCGTTCGTCGTCGTCGTTCGTTGGACGTTAATCGCGAGCCGAGCTGGGTACAGTACAGTGCAGTACGTACCCTCTACCCTCGTCATCCTCATACTCATGTGGCTATCTTCCTCTCTATGCAAGAATATGAGGCCATTACCATCCAGCCAAGCAAGACCGGGGGGACAAAATCACGTTACAGAGAGGAAAATACGGAGCACGGAATTGCTGCTGCGAATATGCCAAGCATATAATGAGGTACCCAAGAAAGAATGGTGGGAGGGAGGGAAAGGACGTATCGTTGACTTGGATTCCACTTACGCACAGCATCCCGACATAGAGAGCGCAATACGCATGGGAGCTCGAGATGAGATGTCCCTTCATTAAACATAAAACTCTGTGGACCCAGGCTTGACACGACCTTACGGAGAATACAAAAACCCCAAGAGCTTTCGCGAGCTACAGTATATATATACACACACAGACCTGGGGCGGATTTTCTAACAAGAATATTTAAAAATAATGGGCTTGATAACGAGAGCAAGCTTTCCTTGCTGCCCTTAAGTCCATAGCTTAAGTTGGGGGGAGACTTGGAATGGAGTACGGCACCACGCAATCTTTGCTTTCAGGGGTTAAAATAAAAAATAAATAAAATAAAGATAAAGGAAACAGGCATCTTTTTGTTACCCATGTTAAATGCAAGTAGATACACCAGAATAAGGAAGCAGAGCCCCTTGTTTAAAGGCAAGGAAAACCCCAGAAATCCTTTCTAAATAAAGCCCGTTAAGGATTATTTAAACAAATAGAGCGCCGAGTGCCTGAATAGAACTAGCACGACCTTTTCTTTTAGGTAATAATGCATGGGGCAAAGAGGGCAATCTCCCAGTATTACCTATTCCGTACCAGCATTAGATAGAACCTGTCTAATGCTACTCACAAGCTCCAGATATTATTCCGTTTTAACTCAAGGATCTTGTTTTTGTTTCTTCTTCCTTTTTCCTGGTGTAGATGGGTAGCTTCGTTCTCTTTAATCAAATTCAGGGACGATCTGAGGCGGTTTTCAGTATCGATTCCCTAATTCCGTTCGTACTTGAGAGTTTAAAAGCTTGAGAGCACGGTAGTTTGATAGAAAACTTGGCTATGATAGCAACAGTAGCACTTGCTTGAAATATGCTAACAGGGTAGTGTGCGGCTCGTTTCTATTGGGTCAGAAAGGGTGCTAAAGCATGCTTTGCATGTGCTCTTGCCTTGCGCAGTCCCAAAAAACGAGTACTGAGTTTTCAATGGAGCGTATTATGAGGCCACAAAGGCTTAACGGCCTATAGCCTACTTGTGATTGAAAAAAAGCTCATTGCTTCTCAAAGAACCTATCAGGGAGAAAAAAAAACTGATATAAAAAAATTACAACAATCCTTTCCCCCTTTTCCATACATGGGAAGCTGAACCCCTATCATACACCAAACCCTAAAAGCCAAGACCCCAATGGTCTTTTCAACCCCTTCTATTCAATAGCAAGGCAGTAACGCAACCCCTTGCTTAAAAAATTGTTAAAAAAACTCCCCTTTGAGCCTAGCTACACGGGTTTGATTAGGTTGTGAAAACAACCCACAGCTACATTACTCGCAACTTCTACTCTGACAAGTAGCCATAGTTCAACAGGTTGAGACCTAACCTAAAAAAAGACATATATTAATAATAAATTAAGAGAATAATTGAAAAAACATTACCTTTGTCGTAATAACTCTTCTAGGCAGCTTTTAACGGCACCAACCTCCGAAAGTCTCTCTTTTTACTTCAAAACAAGTTTCATTCCGTTAGAAAACTAGGCGTGCTTACCTAGAAATGATAAAAAGAAACAAGGGCATTATGAAAATGATAATGGCAGTTATGTTTAACAATAGACCAGTAAAGGTAACGTTACTCAACAGTTAACCCTCTTTATTCTCCCTTTCTCCAGCCATTTTTGTTTAGTTTTGTTTGCTTAGATACCAACCTAGCCGCAGGTAAAACGTTCGCTCACCTTTCATTGTTGTCGTGGCCTTTTTACCTTTGGTTCGAAGCAAGCACTCGACGCTTTTTAAACACAATTTCAGTTATACGTCATCAATGACCCGGAAAGTTCGATTTTGTTCAACAAAGTTTGACATATTGGGGAGACTTACATGGGTTTTAATGTTTTAACACACCAACTTTCGCGCCAAACATGTTTTTTTTTACTACCGGCCATTTTGATTTATACAAACACAACTGCCAAAAAGCCGTCAGCGCCGCCACTCCGCTTTTGCGGCGCCACTTCCGAGCGGCAAATTCGAATTCCCAACAATGAAATGAGCATAAAAGTCGCGCTGCTTATTCTTAATACGTAACTGTATCTAACTCCCTGTTTTCATCCGTTTCCCTCAACTTCTCAATAAAAAGTAAAAGTAAAATATAAATAAGCCGTTCAAAATTACCTGCTATTTTCGCGACGAGAGTTTCTCCAAACGGTAATTGTCCCCGAATTGAAAATTGGTCCCCAAAAACGAGAACGGAACCAACATAACAGCCACCTATAAAAGAAAATACGAATTATCGACTTGTAAATGGAAAGGCTAGGTCGTTTTTTCAAATACACCCCATCAAAAACTCCCATATTTTTACTTTTAGTAGCTAAAGCTATTGATAAGGATGTCAAAAGCAGATGACGGGAGGAAATACGAAATTGTAAAAAAAAATAAAAATACTTCATTTGGTCACATTACAATCCGTGACCCCTTGGACTGACCAGGGAATAGCCGGAGACGAAGTATTGATCGGTTCCTTTTCCGATTTCCCTTTCTTTCTTTCTTTTGCAAAGCATAGAATCGCTCTTGTGCTCTTGTGCTTGGCCCAACCCTCGTCCTCTTATTTTCATTCCCTCTTCTCCGAAATTAGAATCAGGACCTAATTTGCTATCCACCACATTGCCACAGGGGAAAATAAAAACCCCAATTGTAAGCCACAAACTCAGCGTTGGTGCTGCCTAACATAAAAGACTTGACTTCCAACCAAAAAAAAAAAGAAAGGAAAAGACTTTGTACCTCTTCACCTCAAAATTACATCCGGCGTTCACACCTTTTTCTTGGCCTAAACTGAATAGAATCGAATCAAACC
>JAGJRP010001372.1:0-16608 GCA_022832235.1 Lepidurus couesii
CCCCCCCCCCATAGGAATTCCGCATCCAAAGTTATTAGCAACGACAGCACAGCCAGTCACATCCACACCAGGCTTGAAAAAGCCAGATCCGCCATTCCTCTACCATAAAAACATCTCGGGTTGTAGGCCTTTTGCTCGTTGCTCGGGCTATTTAGCAGAGGGTGCGGTTTTATGACCGCCGAGGCAAAGTTTCGAGCTTGAGCTGTGCATCAATAAGTATCAGATGCATGCATTTTACGACACCTTCCAGCTAAAAACCTTTGGGCTCAGGAGGAAAAGGCCCCCACAGGTCAGTAAGTAGCAGCGTGTATTACTCTACAAAAGAACACTTGTTTCTTTCGCTCATACAAGTATACAAGCAAAGGCTCTTTTCCCCATCCTACCACTTTCCCCAAGTCCCCAATGCTCCCACTTCCACTCCCAACCACGCTCTAGCAAAAGGGGAGCACGGCACAAGCTACCTATTTGCCCTGAGAAACTTTTTTTTTCATGGGGATTTTTGGCAATGAAGATGTCCCAAGAATTGGTTTCGACGTTAATGACATGCCAAAGTACGTTTCGATAGGTCTTGCGGTTCTTTTAATGCCCGAGCGTTCCCCTCTTAAAAGGGACACTTAAAAAGACTCGGTGTATGTTGTTGGGGAAACTTACCTTGCCAGGTTCCTTGTCAAAATCGCAATCTCGACCATCACTGTTGTAACCTAACGTCCCGGGCCCAAAGACGAGCTGGAAATTGGTCCCAGTGGCCACGATCGCCTACGTCCAACGAAAAACAAGGGGGTTATAATTTGGTTTCAGTATCTCTAGTTACAATTTTTTGTTATAATAAGGTTTCACTTCTTGGGTTCTAACATTCTAAGCTGTTTTCGAAGGTGTAGGTTTACATTTAATCGGAAGTTAGAAGGACTTGTCTTGGGGAGTATTGGCGACCTAGGCTGTTGGAAGTATCGCAGGAAAAGAGGATCAGTTACTTGGAGCAGCGCTGTTGTCCTTTTTCTTTTCCCTTTAAGATAATTTTCGTGGAGCTGGCAAGTCCTATCTTTTGACGTTCAGGTTATCGGGCTCGTATTGAATATCATTTTCTAATTTCAAGCAGGATGAAAGGAAATGTAGATGCGGTTTTGCTTTTCTTTTGGGGTTTTCGTTTTCCGAAAGACGCGTGAAGCGTTGGGCGCTCGCTACTTGGCCGGTCCGGGCTAAGGGCAACTCTCGGGGCTTCTGATATAGAGTTCTTTTATGGAATACATATACACAGTTGAAAAAAACGTAGAGTAAAGGAAGTGTGGTTTGGAGATAATAACTTTGGGAAGAAAAAAGGAAGCTGTACAAGGAATCCATGCGTTTTAACCTAATTGAAAAGAGCTAAATAGGACAAACGTCGACGACGATCAACAGAAAAAAAATTTGGAAAGAGTGTCCAGTGTAGATATTGATTAGAACCAAAATTCCCCACTCGAATCTCGCATTTTTCTATGCCAGAGAAGTTCCTAGCTAGAGATATTCCGTGGGAACGGAATAGCGACCCCCTGCCGTCCCGGAGTACTGCCTCGACATCGGTTGCCAAGTCAGTTCGCGCCGTCGCCGATGTCCAGATTTGGGAAAAACCGGACAAAATATATATAAAAAAATTTAGATATTTTTTTGTATAAGCGCACGGCTCAGAATGGTCTAGAAGAACGTTTCGGGGACCCGGCATATGCCTTTTATTTTTCTCGGAGGACTTGCGCGTACTGGAACAGGCAAAGATACTTCCAAAGAGTATTGATCCGAAGATCTTTACGTTCTGTTAGAGCAAGAACCTATCCGGTGCAAGGAAGTAAGCGTAGAAAGATTCCCCTCCTCGTTTCGGCCTGTCCTGTGAGCTCATCGCTGCAGCAATTGGAGCGTGTTGGAGCGCAGAAATTACAGCAGTTATCCCCCCTTTCCTAACAAGCTGCCTCGTCTGTCGTCTCCCAGAACAAATGGCTCGCTCAGGAATTCAACTCGCATCTCTCACAACAACAAGGGTACTTTACTAGTAACTTACGTTCGTTTCCATACAAAAGGAATAATGAAAGAATAATGAAACTTACGATTTCGCTGTGTCCTTCCCGGCAACCGGCTTGGAATCGCATTTGACGTTCTTCCAGCGGACGATCGCGGTACCCAACGAAGCGAACCTAATAAACCGATCCCATTTAATAATTTGATTTTTTTACACTATTTTTTTCTTCATTCATTTATTATTATTATTTATTTATTTTCTAGATTCTTGAGGGAGGTAAGGCATCGAAAGTCGGAAGAAGACGTACTATGTATTTCATTTATTATTTTCTGAAATTATTTTTTCTTAAATTCTGGGGGACCGTAAGTCATCGGAAATTGGAAGAAACCGTACTGTTAATTCATTTATTTGTAATGTTTTGGAGGAAGGTAGTCATTGAAACTCGGAAGAAGACATACTAATCCATCAAGTTGTTCGGGAAACCGCAAGGAGAACTTGAAGCGACCTCAAGTGAAGACCCCAAAACCAGTCAATTACGTTCGCTACAGAAACATTCCTTAACGCCAGTAGACCATTGTCGTGCTTACTCAGAATATACCCCAAATATTTCAAGTATCTTTCTGGCGTTCAAGGAGAGTTAACTCTTAACAATGGCCCTGTTTAGGCCATTTTGGAAGGCATTTAATAGGTTCCAAAAAGCACGCTTGAGGCTTTCATTGAAGAAAACTTGTTTGGCTTCGGGGCGTCGGGGGGCATATAATAAGCAGCGGGCGTCGGATCCCGGGGAAAAAGAGTTGAAAGTGACCACAAAGTTAACAATAGTCCTCCCCGTTTTAGCTTTCTGACTTGGTGAATGAAATAGCCCTTTCGCACTGCCCCAATCCAGGTTTCTGCATTGGGAGAACCGCACCGAAAAAGGTGGCAGAACTCTTCCGACAGTTTAAACAAGCGTATCCATCTCACCTGGAGTGGATTTTGGGTGCAGAGGCTCGAAAAGGGAAGGCTTGATCATAAATCTATTAACTGTTCACACTTCCCGAGTCTATTATTGATTTGAGTAGCGAGCCCCCGAAACTCTTTTGAAGCAAAACTTTTAAAAACCTGTAAAAACTTAGAAATAAGCCTTGGAATAGATAGATATGCCCCGTTTGCGGCTGGTTGACAGTGACAGCTTTGGACGTAGAGAACATAACACGTTCCCTCGCCAGGTTCACGTCTTAACCAGTGGTGCAAATCAGGGCCACTTTTTTAATCGCAATCCAACTTGGCGTTTCACTAAGTTTTAAGTTTTTTGTCCAATTAAGCGGTCGTTTTTGTAAACAAAACTAGGTAGTAAACAAACTTAAGTTTGCAAAGAAGGAATAGTTATTCGGTGAAACTGAGAACTTTGCAGGGAATGAATTCAGTTTTGTGGAGCAACGACGCACCATGTTCCGTACTAGATCCAGAAGGTGTAGGATATTTCATTGTTGCCCACAATTCACTGTTGCCCAATTTGAATTTTCTCTTCCTCGCTAACGTTATCGCCAACGGCTTCTGTATTCGTAACCTTTCAAAATTTCTTTGTTGTGTACATGTACAGTACACACGATTAACGAAATATAGCGAGTTCCACTTGCTGCACTGGTGCAGTATTTTTCGCACTCAGTGTGTAAAGCTATACATGTTTGACACACTGAATGCCAAAAATATTGCAAGTGGAACCCGCTAATAGTCGTGTTTTTTATTTTTTTTATGAAAGCCACCGAAGTGATTTCCTAACGTTTTTCCCCAGTCAGCCGAAACTTGGCCTGTCCACCCCAGAAGGATTCTGTGCAACCCGAGTATAAATTCTTCCCAAAGCTCCGGTTTGTGGGGTTCATCCATGTTCCGAGTTGAAGCCAGTGTATACTTTTTCTTTTCCCTTGGACTTAAAATTGCTTGTAATTGGCGCTTATAGCTCATGCTTACCTCGGACTCTCGACTGAGTCGCCGAAACAACTCGTCTGACTCGAACCTCGCTTTCTGGTCTGGCACGACCCTGGGCACTTTGTACACCAGACTGGGCTTGGTCTGCTCGTACAAACCCAGTGTTTCGTAGGGTAACATATTGGCCAGCATTACTTGATTGGCGACACTTTTAAGTAAGACAATAAAACGTTCTTTGGTTCACGTATTCCCCGAAAATCTGAGTTTAAAAACGTTCGAATGTGATGAGATTCACTGCACCTTCAATGGCTTCTTCACACGGCACATCGTGCAGAACGATCACAAGTGATCAAACACAGATGTGGGGGAATACTGGGAAATCCAAATCAAACCAAAGCGAACTTTTGAACACCGCACCAACGTCCACATACACAAACACAGGTTATGGAAAGGGTACAGGTGTGCAGCTCTTGGAAGTATCCCGGGTTTCCCGGTCCCGAGTTATCAGGTGACTGAAGCTTCTCAAGGAAAAGCTCAAGGGTTCCTTCGGTGCTGGCCGCCGGCTTGGGTTTAACAACTTCCTCTGCTGGTTGAATGGCAGATGAGATTTTTAGTTTTTTTTTTTCTTTCTGTTCGTCTTCGGACCCGAGCACTAAACACTTTTTCCTTTTGTGGAAGCTCAGTAGAATTTAAATTAATTTCTTTTCGGCTAGTGAAGTCGAATTAAGTGGAATTAAGCGATTGGGAAGTGAGCCACCGTTGGAGTTTTTGGGGACTCGAGAGGACTGGATGGGACCCAGGGCAAGTTGTGGAACTGGAAAAAGAGGGACAGGACAAGGACAACGTCCATGGAATTCTGAGCCGGGATTTTGGGATCTGTCAACGTTATAGCATAGAGTAGCAAGATGCTGGGCGGAAAATGGTGTTGTCCAGCAAGCCATTGGGCAGACGTGGGCCGCGCACTCCCTGTTGCACCGCGCCGGTTAGCCAATGCAAAAGGCGGGCTTTAGCAACCAGAGGCGTGGTTGATACCCTCCCTCGAGAGGCTGTCAGAAGATCAATCGTGGTAGTAGCTAAGGAGGAAAAGTGTGGATCTTTGGATGTAGAGCCGGGCGACACTGAAAGTCTGAAATTGAACAACGGAGCCCCAGAAAAGACCAGGAGCTCACTGGAGCCATCATGCATTTTTTTCCTTTTTTTTTGCGTGACGACAAAGCGCATTGAATCACAAGAGCATGGGACACATGTCTATTGGATTGGCACTTGATGAGGATTAGCTAGGAGTGGAAGGCTTTTTGTACCTTTTCCGAAGTTCTTCAAAGTACAGGAGGGAACTTAAGCAGATGTTTTGATGTGACAAGTACTTGATATGGCATTCGAGATTTGTGTTAAAGATCACAGGTTCGATTAGAAACGACCCCAAAGGTGCGTTTTCGCGTTTTTTTAAAGAAAAATAAGGATAATTAAAGAATTGCATCAATTGGATCGATTGGGTATAATAAGCTTGGAACCGTGAAAACTTGCAAAAATAGATTAGGAAAGTCAGACATAAATTATTAATTTCCGTGATGAATAATTTCCGTGTAACCTCGTTTCTTATCGCCAGTTATTGGGGATTTGTGTTGGGGAAAACAGTCTAACTTTGCTTAGATGCAAAGCGATTTGATTTGCTTTTGAGAAGGAGTCGGGAGCCATGATTTCCGTTTAGCCTCGGTTCTTATCGCCAATTTTTCTTTGTCTAACATCCTGTGGGCTAGTTTGTTTTCAGAAGCTTTAAGTTGACGTAAGCGTTATGTCGAAAACAGAGATTACAGGGCTGGCTTGGCTAAAAGAACCGGAAAAAGAAGATCGATGAGTTCGACGGCGCAAGTACTGGCCCGCGGTCCTATTGGCCCACGTTTGATACACATGAGCTCTCATTGGCTTGCACGGAAGTGTGTTACGCTGACACAGGATCAAGGAAGAAGAAGAGAGCTTGGACGGATTTCGGCCTCACATTTGCTAGGTTCCAAAAGGAGGAACGATATACGATACACGATACTCTTGAGCAAGCGGGAGACTATCCTTTATCATGCTAAAGCCATATACTTTACTTTACTATAAGAAAAGGTCGCTTAACATGAAACTTTCACTTTAGCAAGATTCGGTTGAGCTCAAGTTTAAGGATCAGTCCAACATCGACATGTTGGACTGTTTGACCACGCTTCAAAAGAAAACCGAAAGGATAGTTTTAAAGGGAAGCACTGCAGTTGACGCGAAGATGAACCCTGTTGACAATCGAGGACCAATTAAGAACTATTAATCACTGCTGTAACACGTGGGGCTGACTGGGGGGAAAGTTTTAGGACGCGGCAAAAGTGGTGCAGAGCCGAAAGGGGTTTTTACAATATATTCCAGGCCAACATGTGCTAAGTATGGGAGCTGACAAATGGGGAGCAAATAGCACAGCTGACTAATTTTATCATAGGGAATAATTCCAGTTGGTAACTTCTTTTTCATATTTTTTTCTTTTAATACTTCGCCTGCTGTGAATTCTATTGTGAGACCGTGATTGAAATCGGATTTATTAATGTCATGCAAACTTTGCCCAACAAGTCTATGCGCTTTTGTGTGAGCGCGAGCTCCCGCTTTTAACGAACGAACGGGGGAACGAACGAATTTTAGATGTGGGAATCCTACAGCTGCAGTGCCGTACCGTGCCATGCAGTTCCAATGCAGGTTCCACTTGTCGCCATCCATTTAACCCCGGGTTAATTCGCCATGCCTGTCAACAATCTCACGCTTGTTTTACACGGGCACCACAACTGCGTTGGCCCCTTTTTTGTTCCATTTGGGAGGTTAAAAAGTACTTTTTTTTACTAGTTATATTCGAAATTTTAGGTCCTAATTTAACTTCTCTGGTTACGCTGTTTAGGGAAATATTCCAAGACTTGAGTTAAGATGGCCCTCTAAATGGTCTTAAAGGATCTGTGGAAGGACTCCCCTCCAGCTTTTGATGGACATGGAAAGCTTTAACACGGGTCTCGACTAATGGTCAAGGCGGTACTTTGTGTCCCAAAGGCGGTCAGCACGTTGGCTTCGCACTGGATTAGGAACGGGGACACAGATTCTGGGAAGGAAAGGTTCCAAAATATTGCAATTTGACGCCACACAGACCAACAGCGGGACCACTTTCCTTGCTTGTGTATCCAGGCCCATAAAGTTTGAGTTTAGGGTACCGAACCCGTAATGTAATTTATTTCATGCTCGTATTTCTTATTCATTTATTTTTTATCATTTTTTTTGTACTGCACAGAACTTTTTATTTGAAGGCGTTTCACAAGAATTGAACTTGGCGTGACGAAAGCCAGCTATTGTTGGACCCCCCTCTTGGGCTCTACTCACTGCGATATTGCGCCTTGTGTGACCCTGCCGTGTCGAAAGCTGGGTGGGCAGCTCATTAAAATGCAAACTTCCAAATCGAGGTGGAATAGTGCATGAGAAGTTCCGAGTGACACGTGCGAGATGCAGCCAGAAGACAAAACCCTCTACGTTCTTTTTTTAACCCTATTGCACGCCCACCCCCTTTGCTGACAAGAGTCGCGTGATCCGTTGACTTTTGATCCCTCGTTGTTCCTATGAGTTCCTATGTCCTGGCTTATTTGTGTATTCCGTTTTGTTTAGGAGGCCAAAAGACCCCGCGTAATAGGGCGTTTTCATGCTTCACGGGGTTGGAGTTATGGTTGTATTCGTTTCATTTCAAACACTATTCCCGTCAAAGTTCTACTTGCTCCGGCCGCCCCAGTCCAATAGCCGGAGGCGTAAAAGAAGCTGAAAGGCTTTGCATGCTTAATTGGGACTTCCATGACACGAGCTTGACGATGACTCAATCAGAAGGTAGTGTATTGTATAGTGTATTCACCGTTTAGGGGGATGGGTAGTAGACGTACGTACTGGCTGTATTAGGTGTAGGATCTGAATTCAATGCGTTTTTGGAACGGTAAGCGGAGATTTCCTTACGCCTTGCGGAGCACGTTGGGATAGTTGGGATAATCTGAGGATAAGCTGGATCCGTTTCTCATTTACAGGCAGGGATAAGCTGAGGGGACTACATTGTAATTGTGCGCGGACACCAAGGTTCTGATGTGCTGCAAGCCCGAGTTGTATCACCATGACAAATAGCGAAGGTAATAAGGAATATCAGCTTGGTTTTTGTTGTAATACATGGTGCCATGCTCTCTTTCCCTTTTTTAAGAAAAAGCGCGTGCTTTATCCGTTTTGTGATTGATGGAAGTGCAGCTGGCCACCCCATCGCTGATGCCTACTCCTTCCATTTAGTTGGTACAGTGGGAGATGGTACAATGGAATAAAAAATAAAGGGGGCCTTGTATGTGTAGTTCTATAGTACCCGTGCCTCCCTTTTTGATAATGTGATGAACGGTTTTGGCATGTTGACCCCTCTATAGACTCGGGGAGGAACACCCCGTTTTTCGTTTGTCGGGCGGGTTTTCGTAATAATATGGAATCATTGGGCTCAATGTAGGGTAAGATTCCACCTTAATTATTGTGTATAATTTTATGGATTTTCTTCAATTTGAGGGTTTATTTTTCCTCAATTTTGTTGTAATTGGGGTACTTTAAGCAATGCAACGTTATAAGGCGACGTTTTCTTTTCAACGGGTGTAATGCAGAGTATATGGAGAAAGAAGCATTAGTGCGCAGCTCAAGTCGGGTGGAACTGACACAATTAAGTCCATTCCCCCTTTTTCGCTTTGCAGAGAAACTTGCTCATCCGTGCGTTGGTACATGTATTATTCCGTGCTGACTTTTCCTGGAACTGCAATTATCAGGAATGACAGCTGACGAGATGGGACCTGGGTAATTATAGAGTCTTGTGCTATATTATATCGTGCAAGCAACCATTATTTCAAGGCCCTTATGGGTAATTTTTTTTCATTGGTTTCTTAATGGGAAAGCGTAGGACCGTGTGTCGGTGCATAAGGCCGTGGTATACTAGGATTATGGCGCTACAGCATGGCAATTTTTAATTTTAATTTTTCTTTCTCTGCAATATAATGAAATTGCACTGTGACTGTAATGCATGGATGTATAAATCACTTTACCTGCTGATTTTTAATTTTAGTATTTTTAATTTTATGTGTTCAAGTTAATAAAAATTTAAATAAATTATTCAGGAAAATCCTAAGCAGCAGGTAAAGTAGATTTTGTTTTTAAGATACTTCCAGAAAAATATTTTTCTAATTATCTTTTTCTGTTTCTTTTCATTTCTTGTTTAAAATTTATGAAATTGTAAGGAGAAATTGTGCTGCCACTCAGAGAATGGCGGTGAAACAGGAAACTGCATAGCTTGTGCTGAACTCAAGGTCGAGCATGTAAAGGAGAGGACCGTAAAGTAAAGGATAGGATTCATCAGGAAATATAGGGTAAGTGCCATCTCCCGACAAAATAAATGATCAACTACTTACAGAATGCCGTGTGCCTTAAGAGTAAATTTTTAGGTATACTTTTGTGCTGCCCTCTCGGTTGTATTGTATGATATATCCTTTACGTTTCTTGGTAGTTCTCATGTTTTGCATGTAAATAATTTGTTTCATTGTACGACTTGTAATTTTTGAAATAAAAGCGAAAATCTGTAAATTTCTCCTTTTTATTGTACGATTTTTAATTTTGAAAGAAAAGCGAAAATTTTGCAATTTTTGTGTGATTTTTCAAAAAATCCGCGAAAAGGGGTGTGGCCTCCACAAAAAGGACGAATCCTATTGGTGGATTCGGCAAAAAAGGGGGCGTGGCCTCTTTTCGAGCCAGGAAAGCTTTTTCAGGGCTTTTCTCCATAAGGAATAATGCTAAATCAAGGGGTACCCCTTGAAAAATCGTCAAAAATTGAGAGCCTCGCCCCTTCCCCTGTTCCCAACTTCCCTGCTCGCTTTCCTATCCCCGATATTTGAGCTCGTAATGCCGAAGCATCACGATGTCGAATATAGGAATAGAAGCTTGCCGGGAAGGCGTAAGGTACAGAGAAAGGGAGCCATTTAATATTTCGTTTTTTCGACGAAATAAAGTGCATCGACCGGGAATCGAGCCGAGGATCTGTTGGTCCCCAGTCGTACGTCTTATCCACTTGGTCATAAGCTTATAGTAAATGGGTGTTGAAACTTCTATAAATACAACAGACGGTGATGGGTATATCGGTACCTTTCACATTTTGTACGATTTATAAAACTACGATGGTTCGCCTACAGCCATGCCTTGTATTCTCTAGAAGT
The DNA here is from genome assembly GCA_022832235.1 of Lepidurus couesii. Lineage (NCBI taxonomy): Eukaryota > Metazoa > Arthropoda > Branchiopoda > Notostraca > Triopsidae > Lepidurus > Lepidurus couesii. Next base: position 10,156 of record JAGJRP010001372.1, read on the forward strand.
TTGCATTATTACATTGTATTTCTCTAATTGCAATATCTTCAAAAATTGAAAGCCTCGCACCCTTCCCTGTTCCCATCAACTCTCCTGTTAAGTGTAAAATATAATAAAACATTCTTACTTAATTTTGGTGAACGAGTCAGAACCTTCAAAAAATAATAAAAGAAGGGCACATGTCTGCTTTAAGATATTTTTATTATAAGCTCACAAATACAATACAATTTTTCACTGAAAAAAAAGGTAAAAAAATGGTAACGCAGGAAACCAAACTGGGCCAGGCCGGTCTTGTTGAGTTACTCCGGTTTGGATGGACCGAACTAAGCGAGTGGGATTTGGCCGGGTTTCTTCGCTCAGCTACGGCATCCCGAATAGACGCTTCACAGCCCAGGCACTCCTAAATGAAATGGCTTAATTGTTTTTATTCATTACCTCTAGTGCATGTTTTAGATGAAACCAAACACGATTAAATAATGTTAACATTGTCTAGAAACTCACTAGCAGAAAAATCTTACTTTTTACAGTTTCGCGGGATTTCTCGTATTTAATTAATGCTTCTTATGTTTCATTGTTGCGCGACTGCGAGGCAGGCCGGAGTAACGCTGCAAATCCGGCCTGTCCCAAGTTGTTTCCCGCGTACCTTTTTTTCGAACTTGGACCTCTACGTGCCATGAAGACCGACTCCATTTGCTCAATCCACATTACAAACTTCACGAGTTCCAACTAGTCTCAGGTCCGGTGTCGAAACTTAGAATCCACCGTCACCCTTATCATAGATAAACAACATAAATAAGCAAATTTAATTCCACAATTCACAAACTGCGCCGTTGACGTACAATGCATTTTATCGGCGTTGATGTCGGTACCGCAAGCGTACGCGCCGCTTTGGTAACAAGGGAAGGTAACGTACTGCAAACTTCAACTAAAAACCTGCGCATTTGGAACCCAGTAGCCAATCACTACGAACAATCTTCGACAAACATATGGGATGCTTGCTGTGAAGTCATCCAAGTACGTTATCCTTTATTTGTACTTCTAACTCCACGTACTGTTCAACGTACTTTTACACCAGGCTGTTTGCGCAAATGTCCCACCCGAATCCGTCAAAAGCATTGGGTTTGATGCCACCTGTTCATTGGTAGTCCTTGACCAGGCAGGTGATCCCATAAGTGTGAGCACTACAAGTAAATTTATATTTCCTACCAGAATTCTCCAAAATAACGTTTATTTAATTTGTTTTATTACTTCAGGTGAGCCCGAGCAGAACATAATTATGTGGATGGATCACCGTGCACAAGCCGAAACCGACACTATAAATACCACAGGTCATACAGCCCTGCAGTTCGTAGGCGGCTCAGTTTCCTTAGAAATGCAAACGCCCAAGTTGCTTTGGCTCAAGAAACACAAGCCTGAAACGTGGCAGAAGGCCGGCCACTTCTTTGACCTGCCCGACTTCTTAACCTGGAAAGCGACAGGAAGTCTGTCAAGGTACTAGAACAAAATGTTTTCACAGAAACGTCTTACAGATTGTCGATCGAGCAACATCAGATCCTTATGCTCGTTGGTATGCAAGTGGCTCTACGTGGTAGCCGAAAATGACTCCGTACCCAAAGGCTGGCAGCCTGACTTGCTACGCGCTGTTGGTCTAGGCGACTTAACAGAAAACGATTTCCAGAAACTTGGCCGAGAAGTTTTGGAGCCTGGAACTCGCTGTGGCAAAGGTTTGAGTCCAACTGCTGCCGAAGCGTTGCATCTTTTGCCCGGTACTCCTGTAGCTACTTCCATCATCGATGCTCACGCTGGAGGATTAGGTTCCTTGGCATGCAGAGTTGACATTCCCGGAATTGCCTTGACAGAAAGACTTGGTATGAATAAAAAACACGAAAGATTCGATTACAAAATGACAAAATTCTGTATCTGAACGCTAACTATATATTAGCGTTGATCTGTGGAACTTCCACATGCCATATGGCTGTGAACACGAATCCAACATTCGTAGCCGGTGTATGGGGGCCTTACTATGGAGCAATGGTTCCCGGCTTGTGGCTCAACGAAGGTGGGCAAAGCGCGACCGGGAAGTTGCTTGACCATTTACTCGAAAGCCATCCAGCGTATTCGTCTCTGAAATCCGCCTTACCTCCTAATCAGTAAATAATATAAATGAAATAAACACCAGATTCTGTTTTAAGATTACATTGCCTAGGACGGTACAAGATAATTTGCATGAAGCACTGAAAAGTATGGTGAAACCAGGCGAATCCTTATCGCGCTTAACTCAGGATTTGCACATATGGCCAGATTTTCATGGCAACCGGTCCCCGCTAGCTGATCCGTCTCTCAAAGGAATGGTAAATTCGCTTAAAATAATTCAAATAATTTCGAATAATTTTTCTTCCAATTGCAACGATGTACAGTAGCTAACTTACTGATCGCTAGATGGCGTCCCCAAATCGACCAATCACGTTGCTTCTTCGTTGTTTGGACCAATCCTGTCATTTGAACTTTGGTAGGGTTCTCAACATGATATCTCATCCAAATTCCCCAGTCAATTACAGGAGCAGGTCACTCAATCAAATAGCCTGCTCATTCAATTTGACTGGGGAGTTTGGAAAGAATTAAACAGCCTGCTTATTTAATTGACTGGGGAGTTTAGAAGGAATTTCTCTACCGTAGTGTAGCAGTAGGCAAGAAATCACAGGATTGGTCTAAACGGAAAAGCAATGTGATTGGTCATTTGCGAAGTCATGTAGCGATTAGGAAGTTCGTTGATTTACGATGTTATACTTTGCAGATATGCGGACTTACATTGGGTCAATCCAAGGAAGATTTGGCACTGCTCTACTTGGCAGGGGTGCAAGCTTTGTCTGTAGGTTTACCTTTAATCTTGACGCAATAATTCCTATAGCTATCTGATTTACAGTACGGAACGCGTTTGATAGTTGAAGAACTGGAGAAAGCTGGCTACACCTTCAAGTTGCTGCCTATTTGCGGTGGACTCTCCAAGAGTCGCCTTTTCGTTGAAACACAGGCCGATTGCCTGCAAATACCAGTTTTATTGCCTGATGAACCTGAAAGTGTGCTGTTAGGAGCAGCAATGCTTGGCGCTAGCGCGTCTGGCCTCTTCGCATCATTGGATGACGCTATGTTCCAAATGGGAGGCAAAGGGACCCTAATTAACCCACAAACTGATGAAAAACGGTAAACGAAACTAAAACAAAACCACGAACTAATTTTTTTTTAAATATTAGGTACCATGATAAGAAATACCAAGTGTTTCTTAAGATGGTCGAGGACCAGAAGACCTACAGAGCAATTATGGACGCTTAAAAGCATTCCGTGTAACATTCCATATTAAAAACTAGCAAGGGTACCATACACTACATTCCCATTATTGCTGGCAAGCGATACTATTGATCGAGCGCGACGAAGTTGGTCACGAAGAAAAAAGATAGAATTTTACAGTCAGGATGTATTGACTGCAGAAAAGGCCCACTCCCTATAACGTTATTTAGAATTTCATACGATGAGGGAACTGTCCAGTTTTGAGGCCAAAAGGCGTTCGCAAGTAGGAAACCAAATATTTCCTATCAGGATGGGCCTTGATAACTTCCAGCAGCGCCTTGTCTACTGCCACCTGGTCCTTCTTACGCTCCTCCGTAGGTGCGTATTCCTAATTAACAACAATAATTTAAATAACAATAATTTAAATAACAAGAAAAATAAATAACAACATACAAATAACAATAATTTGAATAACAAGAAATAATTAACAACGTTGAATTTGAACAGTTTGCTGGAAAATATACTCTTAAAAGTCACGGTTGTGAGACTTACCTTCTTCTTGGCAGCGAAAATGTCTCCTTCAGCTTTCTTGGCGCGACGAACACGCAGTCTGCGGAAATACATGTCGTTGATGTGCTCGCCAACCGAAACCTTGCTCAGGTCCAAACGAGTGGAGGTAGCAATGACGTATTGCTGGTGAACACGACGCAAGGGGCATCGGTTGATCTTGAAGGGACCGGTGACCAGCAAAAGGCCGGATTTCAGGGATTTTAAGAGAACGACACGCTTGCCACGGTTGACACCAGCCAATAGAATGAGGACTGTGCCAGGCAGCAGGCTTGCGCGCACACGTGGGGCGTTGCGTACTTTCACGATCTTGGAACGGGGTTTGCCACTAAAGAAACGTTTTTAATGAAAAAATTTAAATAACTCGTGGCTTAAAGCTTACTAGTTCTTGACGGGGTAATTGTTGGGCAATTTCTTGGTACGAACAATACGCTTGCCATTGTTCTTAGGTCCACCAATAGGTTTCTCAACGTACAAAGGCTTCGGCTTCTGGGTCTATGCACAGAATGAACTTGGTTAGTTACAAGTATGTTTTCAAGAAAACGTTTACTTTGCCAGCCTTCAAGTTTGCACGTCTGTTGGGTGATCGAAGGGTCTTTTTCTTCAACAACAGGCGGGCTGCTTGCGATTTGGAAAAGTTATACTTTCCAGCAGCAAGGGTAGGTGCTGGCTCTTTGGCAGCAGCAGGTTTGGCAGCAGCCTTAGCTGCGGGCTTCTTGGCAGCGGCTTGCTTTTTAGTGTCGGCCATTTCTATTAGTAAACAAAAATATTATAGTTTCACTTCCATACACTTCTTTCACTGGGTTATAGTGCAAAAGTATACTACACTTAAGTATAGTACTTCTTTCACTGGGTTATGCTACGCACAAGTTCCCTATACAAAAATCCAATGTGACCATCATAAGAAGCAAAACATGTAAATACATCACACCACACAAGAATCTTGGCTTAAAAAACGTAAAATAATAAACAGAATAAAACACAATAACTTAACAGTACGGATGATTTAAATTTTAGCGGATAATTGCAGATTAGTTTATTTAATATACGGAACACACTCACTGTTATTCCTCGGCCCGGGATGAAAGAATACAACGTTGCCACTTCTCTATCTTGTATAACAAAAGCTCATAATTTCAATAAATTCTGTACATTTAGTTTTATTATTACGATTAATTTATTTACAGTATTAACGTTTTTTAAATTAATATAAAAGAAATGCAAGGTTGTGGGTTTAGTCAACAAATCCAAAAGCGTAAATAAACACAAGCGATGCAGAATGGCTGAGCCTGGCCAGAATATGGGGAAGTATTCTGGTAATACTTTACCCATAACCAGTGAAGTTAAAGGTACTAAAATATCAGCTAAAATTCCACAAACTTACCTGTTATTCTACTAGATGATCCTCCCCTTCAAGTCGGAAATACATCTCGTCGTTCATGCGGAGCACCAGCTCCTGTTCTTACCGAACTCACTACGTTATCTGATTTAATCCCTTCGGAGCAAATTGCCAAGAGCTGGGAACTGAATTATCGCGAGGCAGCCATCTTCATTGAAGAAGGAGCTAATAACGACAAGTTTAATTCTCATCCTCGAAACCATGAAGCTCTTCCAGTCTACCTGTTGGTTCACAATCATTGGTATTACAGCCTCGATTTCGTCTTCTCTCTCCTCCTGCTGCTCTTAGCTTTCGTTGAGAAGCCTGCAAACCCTCTCTTTCAAGTAAGAAAGCCAACTTTAACACAACATACTCAATAAACACACTATTTTTAATGCGTTATTTTGTTTTACAAATAGCTACCAGTGGGCGTTCATGCCAGTATTGAATTAACTGCCTTATTTGTGGTCGCAGTGGAATTAGTCATGAAGTACAAGTGGGTCGGTCTCACGACGTTTGTTAAACACCCTCGCACTGCCGTCAAAGTTGGAATCTAACATTTAAATCTGTTCTACTCAAACTAACCGAAAACTAATCTTGATTTCTTATAGGTTGTTACCCTGTTGATCATGTTTGTAGAAGCGCTTGTAGTATTAGTACGACAAAGTTCGCATTTTCGGGTGACGCGAGCTCTGCGTCCCATCTTTTTCGTTGATAACCGATATTGCGGTGGAATTCGTCGCTATTTACGCCAAGTCCTTCAATCACTGCCCCCAGCTGTTGATATGCTGGGCTTGCTTCTCTTCGTCATGCTATTCTATTCCGTCCTCGGATTCTACCTCTTTGGAGACACTGGAGATCCCTATTTTTCCACCTTGCAGGACAGCTTCATCTCCTTATTTATTCTCCTGACAACTGCCAAGTACCGTACTTCTTAAATTAAATTACAATGCCAAATTTCCCCTAATTTTACCTACATATTTCCTCCAATTTTAGTTTCCCGGACGTAATGATGCCCTCTTATGCTATGAATCGCTGGACAGCTGCCTTTTTCGTTTCTTATCTCGTAACAGTATTATACTTCCTCATGAATCTTGTAAGTACCCTAAACCAAAGCCAGAGCTAAAACGAGCGCGAGCGCGCTCGAAATTTTGTGAGCGCGAGCCGCTCGTTTCATAAATTTGCGAGCGCGAGCGGGAGCGCAAACGAAACGAGCGCACGCTCGCGATTGT
>JAGJRP010001373.1:0-16764 GCA_022832235.1 Lepidurus couesii
TGGCTTTTCCTTCTGTAAAGCCACGGTCTTTTATGGGGGCCAGGTTTTCCTTTTGCTGGTATATGCCTTGCGCGCTCTTCTGCAATTAAAGGCCTCCTTCTTGGCTAAAATTCCCGCCTTCCAACTATGAGCACGCATCAAGGCTAATTGACAAGTCTAAGCAGCACCAGAACTATCTCCGTCACCAGTACAGACGGTGGTGGTGAGAGGGAAACTGGAAAAGTCTTAAAACGTGATCCTTTATTCTTAATCCGTGCGACGTCTGGACAACACACAAAACGTGAAGCACGTCACTATATATACACACTGTACACCCTATACCAACACTCTCTCCATCTCAACTATTTTCATCTTAAAAAAGGGGTCCGAGGTTATTTCTGACTTTGACTTCCTTGTCTTTTCGTTTACGCAGATGTCAGCCACGTGGCTACGTGTAAAGCATACGCAAATATAAGCTACTAAGAACATTGACTAAAAGAGTTTATTGGAGCTCAAAACATTCTTTATCAAAAAGTGTAATATCAATTTGAACTCGTCTAAACGCCTGCACGCTCGAAGTTATAGATCAAATAGACCTTTATACAAGTTTTTATTTCATATTGTTATCAGAAACAACAAAGCTCTCTATACTATAATTTAAATTAAGTTAAAATTTAATTTATTAAGTTAAAAATTAATTTAAATACAAATTAAGTTAATTACGTAAGTATACTGACTGAAACATATATGCAGGCGTTTTGTGTAAAGGCCAGAGCTGCAACTCGCTCTTTTTTTTGCGAGCGCGCTCACGCTCGCGCTCTTTGCTGATTTTTGCGAGCGCGCTCACTCTTTCGCTCACAATTTAAAAAAGGAGGGAGCTCCCGCTTGCGCTCGCGCTCTTTCAATACTGCAATCTAGTGAGTGGAAGCGCACTATAAAGCGTACTATAAAGCGAATCTGCGTCTTAGTGTAGCAAAACTTATAAATGTCATGTTATAATAATAATAATAATGATAGGCAATTATTACTTGCACAGTTAAAGGGGGAGTAAGGTTTCAAAATGAAAAAATATATGTTATAGAAGAGACCAAGTTACGTGTTCTGGCTGAAGAACCCCTATGTCAATTATGCATATTAACCGAGTAATTAATTATTTAGCGGTTTAAGCTCCGCCCCTTTACTCCAAAATTCAAATTTCCCTATCCTTATAACACGGGGGGACAGTATGCCGGAGGCATAGCACTTTTACCTAAGGGCGCATTCAAAATCGAGCCCGGTTCTCATAGGGACATCGTCGTCCTCTTTATTTTGAATGCTTAAACGAGTCTGTAGGTGCTTTGGTTAATTGACAAGCTCAATCACAAAAAACGACGTTTTCTTCGCGCCATCGCGCGATCGCCGTCCTGCCGGGCCAAGACCCGCGCATGAGAGCCTTTGGGCAAGTTTCGGGTCGGCTTCGAAGTCGAGAGCCCATCCCCTGGCAATGGGACCGAACGCGGCGGTTCCGACTAAGCGGGTAACGCTTCCTATATGGCGTTCAACGGAGTCCGCAAGTCGCGGCGCGAAGAAAAAGTTGTTTCAATCAGTATACTTACGTAATTAACTTAATATTAGTTTATTAACTTCTGCTAAACCATATATAAACATGCTAAAACCAATCCCGGAGTACTTATTATATCACTCCGTTTTCTGTTCTCTGCTCGATAAATCGTACTCCGTAAACCATATAATCCAAGTGCTAATACTGTACAATAAACCTTGCAGTAAACTTACTTTGTATTTTGATACACGTTGGGTGACTGTTTTCGCGTCACCTCATTAGCCAAAAGTTGCGTGCTTAAAATAAAAGGACCGGTTTTGACTACCAAAGGCGGTTTATCTGATATATAAGCAAAGTTAAAACGCAGGAAAACCAAAATTACTTATGAACACTTTTTTGTATTGGGATCAGCCTCACACACCCACCACATGCACACTAACTTGACTCTTTCTGAACAGAATGGAAAAAAGAATGCATCTGGGACCCACTTTGGGATGTGCTAAGCTGTTGCGAATTGAGAGTTTAGGTAACCAAAAAGAACAACTTTCTCGTCACCCATGGCTGGACTTTTGAAAAGAAACGTACGTTTTAACACATCCACCAGAATAACAGCTTTTTCTTGTATCTTTCTTTGATGTCTTTTTTGCCTTTTTTCTCTTCCAATCATAAATCAATCCCGCCGCTCAAACACTAAACTGTCCTTTCCCCAATACATCTTCTTGTACTTTACAACTCATCGTGATCATTTGCATCTTCCTCGGGTGTTTCTTCCTTCTTGGGTACTTCTGCTTCCTCGTCTTCATCCTCATCTTCATCTTCGTTTTCCTTAGTGGCCTTAGCCTCTTCAGCTGCCTTCTTTCTGTCCTCTTCTTCTTGAGCTTCCTTCATTTTCTTCTCGGCAGTGCTGGTGGCTTTCCAGACTTCTTCTCCCACCTGCAAAAGAATAAAAAAAGACAATAAGTACCACAACAAAATTTCCCAGTTAAGATAACATTACTTGTTTGGCTTTCTCGGGGTCATCAGTGATGAGAATGTTGTCGAAAATGGTTCCAGCCTTGACTTGCCACAAGTCCAAACCAATTGCGCAAATTTCTTCGTATTTGCCCAAATTGGCGTCAGCCGAGTATTCCGGATTGTCAATTTCGGGGTGAATCCAGGGTCCCTTATAGTCGGGGTTGTCGATCTGTTTGGGTTTCCATTCTCCCTTGTGCGCTGGGTTGTCAATCATGGGAGGTTCGAATTCACCGTCCATGTCATCGTCCCAATCTTCGGGTTTCTTGGCATCGGGGTCAGCAATGTGTTCAGGTTGTTCCCAATCCTAAAGTAATCGAATTTGTTTCCAATTAATACATTTTTAGCTCATAAATTATATTAATAACTGAACGTATACTTCGGGTTTAGAGTCAGCGGGGTCGTCAATTTTGGCACGGTCATCCCAGTCTTCAGGTTTCTTCGCTTCGGGATCTTTAATCTTCTTGGGGGGAAGGAAATCCCAGTCTTCTTCCAAAGAACCGGATTCTACCTTCTCGTTATCGATAAGCACTTCATATGTGCCCTCGGGATTCACCACCAGGGTGTACAAATGGGTGTACACGTCATCCTTGGGACGGATTTCCTTCTTGATCAACAAATTCTTGCCCTTGTAGTTGAAGATAACGTGCGTCTTCTTGTTGGCTGGGCCGCAGATATCGGGGCCTGTAGGGTGCAAAAACAAGCCCTTAGTTTTCGCTCATTTCAAGAGATCGACAGAGCTACAGTATTTGGCATATAGGAACGCTGCGGTAAACAAAACTTACCGAACATAATGGCATAGGGAGTTTCGCCGTGCATATCGGCTTGGTTTAAACTACAATCGAAGAGCTTGACGTATCCACCACCACAATCAATGTTTTGTTCGTGCTTGACAGTGAATTGGACGACCAACGGCTTGTCTAAGTTGCTGAAAGGTGCAAATTTGCTAGACAAGGCATAAAACCGTGCATCTTGTGATGTTTGGACACCTGGAAAAAAGGAACGTTATAATGAGACTTAACTGAGATGGGATTATCCCATTAATTACCCTTGTCTTTTTCGGCGTCTCCGTAGAATTTTCCTGCAGTCAAGACAAATTTGCCTGCTTGCTCTCCTTTGTGCGTTGATTCTACCCATCTCTTTTCCCATCCAGCTGCCAAAGGAAAATTAAAATTGAATTAGTAATACATTCCTATTGATGGACTTTTAGTATGTAGGATGCAAGTCCTTAAAAAAACGCCCAAAATGGCAGTTTACACGACACTGAAAAGAAGCATACCTCCATCATCAAATCGTTCTTCGAAGAAAACACTGCCTTCAGAATAAACGGCGGCCACCAGGGCCAATAACATAAGATAAACTTTCATAGTAATCAGATTTTTAGTTAAGTGTTCACTGGATTAAGGAAAAAAGACCAATTCTACGACACCCTCCACGAAAACTAGATGAGACAAGCACTGTGACCGGCGTGGAGCACCCAAAGTAAATGCCGGTCAGAGCCAGATGGATTCATGCCATTGGCGGCACGAAGCCAGCCAATCCCGAGGAACCACGGCAAGGAAGGTAGGCTCGCCGTCGTATTCAAAGCCTTGTATCGGTTGGAGGCAAACGTATTAGTTCTAGAATAACAGGCGAGTCTAGCTGTGCCACGGCGGGAAGGCAAATCAGCGTAGACTCGCCCGGGCCATGTTGCATGCGTTTATGGTGCGAAAGAATTTATCCCTAGCGAGTCTACCCGTATCTAAGCAACTAATGATCGTTGATTTGATTACGACGTGTCGTGTTCTGTTCGTCCGAAGTGTATCAACAAAACCGGGGAATTAAATTTTGCCACGTGTGAAAATCTACCTCGTAATCGGTGTTCTCAAATATTTGATCATGAATTCCCGCATGTCCCCTGCCTTAGCGAAAGCTCTTTCGTTGGAAGCGAAATACAAAAAACCCGTTTCTATTCCAGAAGTTTCACGTATGACGCTCACCAAAGATGACAAGTCGCTTAAGCAATTATCAATTAGCGAAACAAGCAAAGTCGTTTTAAAGAAAGAAGGCCAAAGAGTTGAGGAACCTGAAATTACGGATTCGTCAAGGAGTATTGAAAGTAGTTCGAGTCGTTCAAAGACTTACTCGAATCGCTTTGAATTATCTTCCAAATCATCACGTAAATCAATTATGGATAATATTCATGGTATTGATGAGCTTATTGCCATGGAATTACCTCAAGTATCATCTTCTGTTCAAATTACTCATCCAGGAAATTCGATGACACCACGTACTCAAATTTCGTCCAAGGCAACACAATTAAACACTGTTCCAGTAATACAACCCGAACCTGTAACCAAACTGAAACCAAATGTACCTAACAGGATTCCCATCACACAAACACCAACAGCAAAAGAAATCTCCATCAACCCATCATTAACTCACGAAAACACCGAAAAACGTTCTCCATATTCGAAAGACAAACAAGTCCAAACATCTGTTCCATTAGGTGCTAAATCCACTCGAGACCAATCCACATCACCTATTACTTTTACTGAATCAGCCAAAATTACACCACCTGCGAAAGCTTCGCGAGAAAAACAGACTGGAAATCACTGCTGCAGTTGTAAATGTCGACCTTCAATCAAACTTCGCCCAGTGAATATTCCTGTTATCCAAATTCCGTATTTCCCCATAAATCCTCAGAACCGAGGTACTGTACATGATTGCACACTTTATTTTCTAAAGGATAAGGTAATGGTTTTGGTTGTAACTACTACTACTTAGATGATTGGTTTGCGAACTGTATGGTCCAGCAATTGCAACTCCTTCGCTTACAACTTGAAATGCAGCACCACAACTATCAAATGCTCTGCGAATGGTCCGAAATTGATAAAATATCCTTAAATTTTAACACGTAACATGAATATGTATTACTTTATCTTAATAGGGGACCAGAAATATAACGACAACAACACATATATACATTCACAAACTCATACACCAAATGTTTGGGCCTGTACATAACTTTTACAACCAAATGCATTGTTCGATATCGTAACGGTAAACAGAAGGTGGAAAATGGGTAGAAAAAATTTCGGGAAAATTTTCGAAATGCTAAAAACGTGAAACGAAATACTAAGAAAGCTGGAGCTCTTTTACTTCGAGATCAATAAATGAATGAAAGCAAACTTCGTTCAGTTTAAAAAAAAAAATATGTTGAAGCCAACCGCAAGACTTACTCGAATTAATTAACTTTTCGCATGTGACTATATGAATAACTCGCCAATTAAGAACCTCATTAATAGTTTGTAAGAGAGAAAGAGAGAAATTTGGAATAAGAAAAATGAATTGAAAATGAAAAATGACAATGAGTTCCAAAGGAACTTTACCCTTTGCTCATTCCTAATGCAATTTGGACTTAAAAACTTCTTTTTTCCTCCAACCTTTCCGATTCTTACTTCAGATCGCTGGGCGATTCATCAGAGGCTAGGATATCGTCAATATCTTTCTCCCACTCTTTGTCTTCACCGGTAGTGACACCAGTTCCGCTGCCTTCGCTTTCCAATTCAAAATCTTGCAACTCAGCCTGGAGTTCTCGTTCCCAATCTTCATCTTTACAAAAAATAAAAAGGGCGCAAAAGCTTATTTTTTCCAACATAAGGAAGGAAAAGACAAAACTCAAAGTGAGAGTAAAGCCCCAAAAGTACAAAAAACTTCCGACAACCAAACCATAAGAGACGCCACAACGCACACAAAATCACAACACGAAACACATTCTAATCCCAGCAAATACGAATCGCGAATGAGTGCAAGAGAATCAATTCCAAGAATAGAACAGAGAACTTTCCTAAATATAGACAGGAATGAACAGAGGTGCCAAATATGAGGTTTGAGGGGGAAGGAAATTGAAAAGGATGGTTTTATTTTATTGGTTTAAAAATTAAAAACAAAAATGTTCCTAATGGTTTTAAAACTTTTGGATGTGATGCGCATGGCTTATTATTACGAAGTGTTGGAAATACTTCTCTGGCATTTTCTGACTTTTTGACACACTTTTTTTTACGCTGCTTGCAGTAAAAAGATATCAAAGAAAGAAACAAGTGAGAAATCCATCAGCCAAATGTCGAATTAAAAAACGGGCCAAAAACGTAAAAATGAAATAAGAATCTTAGGTAAAAAACTCAATTAATGTGATAAACATAACTTACCATTTTGCTTGGAATGGACACCAATACGTTTCATGCCTTCTTGGACTTCGCGCAGGTCACTAGGGTTGGTTTGATACGTATCCGAGACAAACTCATGCACTGGGGAGTCTGTAATATCATTCAGGTCTTCTAAACAAACCCGGAAGTAAAATAAAAATACAAAAAAAGAAGAAAAATCGTTACGATTCTGCTTTCAAATTGTGCAATTAAAAAACCTGGGTCTTTTTCGCCATATTCGCTGCTTTTGGAAGAGCTCCTCGAAGTACGCCCTTCTTGGGCCAAGGAAGAGAGCTCCGTCGATTGCCGAATAAAGTTGACACGATAAAAATAGTTGCGCCAGAAGTCTTCTTCTTTGATTCTACAACAAGAGAAAACCGGGAAAGAAAGAAATTAACCACAACATTTTCCCTTAGGCATGCCTAATGTTCAAGATTCAAGAGTTAAATTGAGGGGAAAATGTTGAAGGAAAACTGTACAAACTGTCATTACAATTTGGGAACCAATTCGTATCGCATTTTCTCCAAATTGGGATCTTCGGCCAAGATGGCCATCGCCACGGGGTAGTACGTATCGTAATCAAACTGGAAGTTGACACCGGACGGAGGACTACGTAGGAAGTTGCGACGGTCGGTCGACAACGAGAGAATTTGCTCTTTCAAGTTTTCTTCATCAGCGTAACCCACCCAGGAGGGCACGGCAGGCTCGCCTGACTTGTTTTTGCTTCGAATAAAAGCGTCTTGCTCTTTGGAGAATTCTGTTAGGAAAGGCTGTAATTCCCCCAATAATAAAAATAAAAGTTTGGGTACTTTACATTCTACATATAGTCACACGAAAAACTATCAAATTTCTACCGTTTCCTCCACGGTTTTCTTGATCTTGGCTCCAGCTTCTTTCACCGTTTCCCCAGCTTTGCTCACTGCGGAAGCGAAGAAACTGCCCAAGGTACGAGCACTGGCTATTGCTTTCGTCGATACGTCTTCCAACCCGAGGCTTTTGGCCTCTTGTGTTACTGCATCCAGTCCGGTTTCATCAGCACTGTAAAAAGGAATAAGACTCATTACAATTCCCCTCAGATCTCTGTTTTCTCCTCCCACATGGGGTGTTGAATAAGGAGGAAATAGCAATATTACCTCGTTGTTGTTGTTTCCTGAGTTACGGGCTGTTCTTCAAGCAATGGAGACTGAGGCTTGGAAGGTGGCTTGCCCGTCTCACCTTCTTTCTTGGGAGCAGAAGGTCCAAGCCAAGTCGACATTTGACTTTTCACGCTAGCGAACATGTGACCTACTCGGCCTCTAATAAATGCAAAAGAGACCCCACCAAAAAAGAGAAGGAAAATAAAAGGATTTAATGCAAGCTCTAGGGAAAGGGGTAGGGTACGGGTTTTATTACCCTTCTTCTCCAGCCAATTTCTCTTCTACTGCAACTACGTCCTTAACCGCCTGCTGGTCGACAGTTTCGGGAACTTCTTCCTCGACAGGGTCGCTTTTGTCTTCTGCATTTACTGCAGGTTGTTCTGCTTCGGCTTTTCGGCCCATCCAGCTGTTCATGTGACTAGTTATACCCGACAACATGTCCATTTTTGGAGTTGAAGGTGAAGGTGAAGAAGAATAAACGCCTAGAGGACCCAAAAAGTAGTTTTGTTCAGACTTTTTTCGCACTTGATAAAATCAGTTAATATAACTATACGCCTTGCTGAAATTAATAGAAAAAGATTGATTACAACATAAAACCTACACAAACGCTATTAGAAACTTACTCGAGTTGCAGGAATCACACAAGAGAGAAGTAAAGACAATGACACAACGAAATTATGCCGCAATAAAGAGCTCTGGATTCGGACAAAAGCTGAACTGAACTACTGAAGGTTGTCTGGCTAACGAAAGGACGAAACGTGTTGTTTTAGAGGTATAGCTTTAAACGACAAAAGGAAAACAGATGTAAGCCATTAAGTTGTTCAGACTACGCAGTTAGAGGTATATAGCTGCGGCAGAGATTAAAAGCAAGAAAAATAGAGACGGAGAGAGAGAGAAAAAAAGTAGAGGCCAAGTGGAATTCAGCCGGATCAATCGCAAGACAAATGGGGACACAAGACACTAACAAGAAAACTTCAGTAGCTCTGGAAGTAGCCAACAATGAAACTTAGGGGTTTAAGGGTTGCAAACTTACGGCTCGGAAATTTGACTTTTACGGAGCAGAAATGGCCGGAAACTTACCGAAAAACAATGAAGGGAAAATCCGTCAATAACCGTGTTGCGAGTTTGCGACTGCACAGCGCCTCGGAGCAAAATACGGCGCTGGTTTAGGAAACCTGCGTGTACCCAGCGCGAAATACAAAAAGCTTCCGTACTTAAACAGACTTTTATTCTTAAAAATTCCATTTGGAAACATAAAAACTCTCGCTAGAATATCACTAGACTAATGCTGAAGGTTCAAGTTTTGGTTTCCTCGATTATTCTGGATGTTATTCTGGATACTTGAGGTGTTTTCATGGCTAAATAGCTCGCATTTTCGTCTTTCCATACCTTTTTGTACGACAGCAGGAACAGTGACTAGATAAAGAGCGTAGCAAGTTAACGGTTTAGCTTTTGGAGGAATATGACGTTACCAAAAACAGGACCAATATGGCTAACGGAACGGAAAATTCGAGGAAAGGCATATGAATGGTGGAACCACCCCACAATGGACCAATGATGAGCCCTACGAAAGTGGCTAACCTTCTTAAACCTTGTCCCACACCTATAATATAACGCAAAAATAATAGGGGGAAAATACAGAGCACAATGAATGCAAATATATTTATTAAAGTATTTACCTTGGACGTTTTCTCTAATAACTTTGGAGAATAACGCTGAAGCACCCACAGATGCTAATGGAAACCCGCAATAGAGCAGTAGAAAACCCGTAGCGAACTGTGGAAAACCTCCACGGTCACCTGAAAGAGAACAGTATGTGTTAAAGACGAACTGGATAATCGTTATAAACTAAAGTTATACCTTTTTCTAGTGAAGGGACCCAAACAAGGAGCCAGGTAATTCCCACGATTTCCATACCAAATCCTGCGAGAAGCAGGAAGGAATCCCGCAATTTGTTGCTGCAAATTGCTACGAGACTGTACAAAGAAATGGAGACCATCCCGCCTACCATAAACAGTAAACTGGTCTCGTAACCTCCGTATCCAAAGTACTCCTCCATAAACGGAGGAACTGTGGTTTCAAAAGCCACTTGGCAAAAGAATAACGTGAAGATTAACGCTGCCAGAACGACTACATCGTCAAGTACGAATTCTATATACAAAATAAATCTTTAATTACTAAAATCTGAACTGCAGTAAAGAAGTTGATGCTTACCATCATAGTACGTCCTCCAGGTAGGAACAGGCAAATCGCGGTGTTTCAAGACATGTTGGTCTTTAACAAAGATCCAATCTCGTGGAATCACTCCAAGCATAGGTGCAGTATCTAAATCCTTAGGTTTTAACACTTCGATTGCTTGTTCTCCGGATGAGAAGAGACTGGTTTCGAAATCCGGCATTTCTTGAATAGCATCTTGTTCATCTTCCTCTTCTGGTGGTTGATCTCCTCGACCTAAACACAAAAAATAAGCGCTGCGGTTTTGTATCTATTACATATTCAAAAGTTTTTACCTGAACTGAATCCACCAGGAATAATTTCCGAGTCGAACAATTTACGTTTGGCTTTAGGTTCATTCACGGTGCCGTAATCTTTGGACATGCTCCAGGACATGTACGAAAATTCCGGTCGTTCTTCGTGAGGTAATTTGCGAAGGATTTCATAGCGGTACTCGACATAAACGCTATGGTACATGAAGAACGCTGAAATGACAAAAACGCCCCATAAGACTGCCATGAAGAGTCCTGGTGCGTTTCTGGGAGTAACTGGGAAGCTTCCTAAATGAAACTCAAAATGGATGAGCACTAGCTGAAAGGCCGGTCCTATGAGAAGTCCAATCTGTCTCGCGCCATTACACATGGACAAAACAGCGGTACGTTCGCGCGGTGTGGTCGTACGGCATACTTCTGCTAACATTGCAGCCCCAGCACCACTTCCCAGACCTTACAAAAAAACACAACTAAAACACACAAACCCATCCAATCAACCCGCGTGATCTAAGACGTTAAAGTTACCACAAAGTATCCGACTGCACATAATATTTGTGAAGGAGTACCCCAGCATGTACTGCAAATTCCCAACGAACATCAGAAAGGAGCACAGGAGTACCACCGCTTTCGTTTTTGCTGGATACATATCGGCTATTCTTCCTCCAATAAGGCCTGCAAAAGTACCCGCAAAGCTATATCCTGAGAATGCAAATAACCATGTGTCAATATATGTCTCTTAAAGATAGTTAAATGGTTTGTCAATAAATACCCGAGATGGTTAGCCCCAAAAGGTACTCCTGGTCTATTCCCAATTCTTCCAAATAAGTCCATGCAGTAGGCAGAATCACAGCTGGAGAAAATTGAAATATAAGAAACAAATAAATTTCCAGAGTACACTCTCATTAATAAGTAAGATAACTAGTAATTCTCGTTTTAACTAAGTCACCGTATTCCAAGCCTCCTAGAAAGAGATAAAACCCGACGCAAAAATAGACTAGAAACCGCTTGGTACGAAAACGCATCGTGGCCCTTCGTATGTGATGTGGCAAGTGTCTTCACCAACCCCAAGAATAAGATACAGAAACTGAAGAAACCTTTCTCAATCTGACCATGGGGAGGAAACAAGGTCAAAGGTCCTTTGCCAAAGCCTCACTTGCAAGGTCAAAGGAACGTGTACAAACAGTTACCGACAAATAGTGGGCTTTTATTTATAGCTTGTGTATTTTGTCCCTTTGGGAGAAGTTTAATGGAATACGTAAACCTTATAATTCCGTAAGGTGTTTGGGATACAAGGTCAAAGAGAGTGTT
The DNA here is from genome assembly GCA_022832235.1 of Lepidurus couesii. Taxonomy (NCBI): domain Eukaryota; kingdom Metazoa; phylum Arthropoda; class Branchiopoda; order Notostraca; family Triopsidae; genus Lepidurus; species Lepidurus couesii. The sequence goes on from JAGJRP010001373.1 coordinate 11,648, forward strand.
TCGGAAACCAAAGAAGACATAAAGAGCTGAATCATTATTACTCATTAGGATTGCAACACTGATGGGTTTATGTCAACTTCTTAGCCTTCTGGTATAAGGTGTCTACGACCTTCCCCATACTATGAACTGTTTCCAAGGCAGCTTCGTAAGTCTTGTCAGAGCGAGAAGGTTCAAACAAAACTAAAACGCCATTGCCTTGGTCCAAAATCCCGGATAACTTGCTATCTAAGATCATTTGAGACAGTTTCTTTTCAACTTGGTTCACAGGTAAGGCGATACACTCGGAAACGTAAGAAACCTATAGAAAATGATAGAAAATTGAATGAAAAAAAAGTCCAAATTAAGTTTAGTTGTTTTTTTTCTTCATACTTGAACTCGGGAGTAAGGCTCGATAATACGGCTCAGATTTTGCTCCAACATACTATCGTACAACGTTTCTAGATGGGCTTTAATTATTACGTCTTCAACCAACTCTTTACGGTACGTTTCAAGAGCCTATACCAGAAAATCGCGTTAAAGATGAGTTCAGAACCTGATTCTTGTTACTAACTTGTTGGAAATCTGCTAAGGAGCGCTTGATAGAGGCTTGGGCCACAGCTTTCATCGCTTCAGCTGATCGTCCCGAGTAACGTAATGCTAATTTTCCACTCAATAAGCCTTGTACATCTTCCGGACTAGGAAAAAAGGGAAACTTAACTTCTAATTCTACAGTCTTGGTTAAATTATACTTACACATTGAGAACAACTTTGCACAAAAGCATGTATTTCAGAGCAATGATTGCTTTGGGGCTGTCTACGCTATCGTAGCCTTCGAAAGCTTCATAGAAATAGGAGAAAGCGGTTTTAAAGTCTCTTTCGTCAGCTGCGTGAAGAATGCCTAACGAAATTGGGAGAAGATGAGTGAATGTTTTCAAAGAAGAGAGTTTGTTTTTAACCTGACTGTAGATCTAAGGCAGCTTGAAGTTTAGGCGGACAATAAATTGAATTGGCTGTTGTTCTGGCAGAAGTAAGCGCCGCTCTGGCTTTAGGTAAGTTGCTTAAAGCGTGGTAAGTCTTGCTTTCCAAAAGCTGGACTTCGACCAACAAATGCTTGTCATCTAGCTTTTTCAACTCTTTGAGTAGAGTGGCGCCCAGCTCTAAAGCTTCCAGGTACTTGCCGGTATCAAAGTACAAGGCGACTAAACGAGCTTCCAAACTTTGGCGTAAAAACGTGCGTTTTTCTTGAACAGCCCATTCAATGCATTCCTTTCCAGCGAAACAAGATCGCTATAGTTAAAATTGTACAGAAAAAAGACTCGACTTTCTTTTACTTTGCAAAGCTGAACTTCGCTACCAATCCCAGCTTCCATATCCAAAAACAGGTCAACCAATGACCGCACCAGTTTTGCTGCTTTGGCTTTACTAATGAGAGGAAGGAAAGGTCGGATTGCCTTGATTAAGTCGGCTAGTTCTAAAGAAAATGAACGAAATTTTAAATGTAATTCTAGAGTAAAGTAAAAAGAGTACCTTTCGCTTTTCCTTGCTTCTTGTAATGCTCGCCGAGCTGCAAGATGCCCTGCTCCTTAATTTTGATGCTTTCTTCGTCATTCTCGGCGACTTCAAGCTCGGCAACTAAAAATAGTTTTTCAAGAAACACAAGTAGAAGAAGAAAGACATGTGTTATAAAGTACAAATTATATAAATATATAGATAATTGGACGAATTGGCTAATCTTATCGTAACCGCAGGAAATTACAGTTACACAACACAATTGACAATGTTTCGAAGACAAGAAGGTAAAATATTCCATTTATCCTACCAATTTTGGACAACAGATCTTCTCCTTCTTGACTTCCGATACTTATTAGATTGGTAGCACGCTCAAACAATGCTGCACCTGCCATTTCTGTTCTTTTGTAACTGCAAGAAAATAAGCTTTCCTTGCATTTATTCCGCAAACGAATTGTAAGCAATGAAAAGTACGCTAGGTGGCGAGGCCAGGCATGATCTGTCTAGTTTAGTGAATCGCTGTTCATTTCTATTCAACTGAATTACCATAACGAAATTACCTTAATGAATGGGCGGAGCCTATTCAGCTAAGTGATTAATTACTAAGTTAGTATGAATCATTGACAATAAATTATTCAGCCAGAAAATATAAATTGAAGTGTTCATTTTGCTGGAGGAACTTATTTGTTAAAACTTGAAACCTTACTCGCAACCTTTAAAGGGGGAGTCAGGTGCAAAAAAATAAAAAAATAGGTTGTAGAGGAGACCAAAATAAGTGTTCTGGCTGAAGAACCCCTATGTCAATTATGCATATTAACCGATTAATTAATTATTTAGTGGTTTTAGCTCCGCCCCTTTCCTCCAAATTTCAAATTTCCCTATCCTTATAACATGGGAGGACAGTTGGCCGGAGAGCTAGCGCCTTTACCTATTAGCGCATTCAAAATCGGACCTTCGATTTATAGGGACGGCACCATTACCTTTCTTTTGAATGCTCAAGTTAGTCTGTAGGTGCTTCGGGTAATTTACAAGCTCGATCACAAAAAACTGACTTTTTCTTCGCGCCGCGACGTGCGGGCTCCGCTGTACGCCATGAAGCAAGCGTTACCCGCAAAGTCAGAGCCGCCTCGCGCGGTCCCATTGCCAGGGGATGGGCTTTCGACTGCGAAGCCGACCCGAAACTTGCCCAAAGGCTCTCAGGCGCGGGTCTCGGCCCGGCAGGACGGCAAGCTACGGCGATCGCGCGATGGCGCGAAGAAAAAGTCATTTTTTTAGATTGAGCGTGTAAATTAACCATAGCACCTACAGACTTGTTTAAGCATTCAAACTAAAGGTGACGATGATGTCCCTATGAGAACCGGGATCGATTTTGAATGCGCTCATAGGTAAAGGCGCAAGGCCTCCGGCCAACTGTCCCCCCGTGTTATAAGGATAGGAAAATTTGAAATTTGGCGGAAAGGGGCGGAGCCTAAGCCGCTAAATAATTAATTACTCGGTTAATATGCATAATTGACAAGGGGTTCTTCAGCCAGAACATGTAGTTTGATCTCTTCTATAACATATATTTTTTCATTTTGAAACCTTACTCCCCCTTTAATTTTCAAAAGCAATCCTCTTCAACTGTTTCACTGCAGCCATCTATTGACAAGAAGCTTCCATTCCTGTTCACGCCTTCGGACATCCACTTGCAAAGCTTATTCGACAGTTTAGACCTGTCGTCTTGTTCTCTACAAATACAAGTCAATATTCTGTTTATCTTGATTCTTTGTGCAGGTAAACACCGAACGTCTCTTACATTAAATTTGCGAACTAAATTATTAGAAGTCTGTATATTTGGTTAAAGTTGGCTTTTACAGTCTTCTTAAAGTGATCTAAAAAAAACGTTTAAGATAATATTTCAAACCGCTTTCCAAAGCGCATCAAAAAATGGCGGGAAGTTCACAACAGGATTTTTGTGTAAAATGGAGCCTTCATCCATCCAGCATTATGAACTCGTTTGATAAACTTCGGACAAGTGAAATCCTCACCGACGTCACTTTAGCCGCTGATGGGCAATTTGCGCGAGCTCATCGCGTGGTTTTGTCTGCATGCAGCACGTATTTCCAAGTAAGTTTTCATTCATTAACAACTATAACTCTCTCTGCTTTCTCACCAACGTACACGTATCTTAATTAATACATAAATGACTAGGAAATATTTGCCTATCAACCTGAGAGAAATGTGGTTATCTTCCTGAAAGACGTTTCCGGTGAAGAAATGCAAGCGCTTATCCAATACATGTACAAAGGCCAAGTTCATGTATCCGAAGCTCAGCTGCCAATCTTTTTGAAAACAGCCCAATCGTTGCGCATAAACGGTATTGTCCAAACTCGTGAAGCCGAGGATGACGTCGAGCCTTCAACTTCGGCTATTCCTAATCTTGCTTCGAATGAGCGACGTAATATGACACCAACTGTACAAGACAAAGGGAAAAGACAAGCTCCAATCACTAACCTTGTTCCTAGCAAAACTCTAGCTGCATTTATCAAGATACCAATTTCCAGGTTCAACCCAACTTCTCTGAATTCCAACTCGAAAACCATTTCCAAAGGCATGGGAAGTCCTCTAATTGCTTGTAAAGTTACCGAAGATAGTACTTTGAAACCTAGTCAGGAAGAGGAACTCGCTATAATGGAACTCGCTGAGGAATTTCGCTCGGATGAGAAGAAAGATGAAGATAACTCGGGAGATACAGATATCAATGTAGGAAACCATCAGCACTGTGAAGAAGGAGATTCAGAAGGTAATTTAGCATTTAAGAGAGTTTGAAATACTTTCAAATTTTATGATTCCGTTTTAGATTCTCAGCATTACGATATGGAAACTACACCAGGACGTCATCAACGAAGTACAACTGGAGAACATGCGTGTGAGGAGTGTCCTTATCGAGCTAAATATAGTCATTCGCTAAAACGCCATAAGAGAAGGATGCATAGAACTGGGGAGGATATTGATACGCGGTATAAGTGTGATAACTGCCCTCGAGATTATAAGAGCCAAGAATACTTGTACCGGCATCAGCGTTACGAATGCGGAAAAGAACCGAAATTTGCGTGTTCGCACTGCGGATTCCGGTGTTTTTGGCGTGCGGATTATAGAAAGCATATCTCACGGATTCATTCAAATCTTCCAGGAACTTTACGCTAAGAATTTCCAACAGTTTCTTCTTATTTTGAAACCCTTACTAAATTAATCATGTAAACGTCGAATAATTCTGAAAATTGTTTAAGGGTTTTCCTGAAATAGAAGCTGTAATTATAAGAGAATTGAAGAAAGACGATTGCGAGTTTTTGTGTTTGGTTGTTCATATAATTTATTTGTGCATTGAGAAACCAATGTTCAAACAAATAAATACTTTAGAAAATAGTTGCTCTTAAAATGGATGTTTCGACTCAGTATTTGGCGGGGTAAGCAGCGGGATAGGCGGGTTGGTAAGCGGGCTTGTAGGCGGGCTTGTAGGCGGGTTGGTAAGCGGGTTGTGGGTAGGCAACGGGCTTGTAGTCGTTCTTGTATTCACCAGAGTACTGGACATCAGCGACGTAACCGGTGTAGTCATCGGCCTTGTAGGTAACGGTCTGACGACGGCCGTC
>JAGJRP010001374.1:0-16581 GCA_022832235.1 Lepidurus couesii
AGCCCGAAGAATGCCATGCAATACGAAAGAAGAGGAAAGGGGTTTTACCGGGAAAGGGGTTCTATCGGGAAATCGAAGAGTTTCTGTAGAAAGTCAGAACTCAAAAAAGGGGGAAACGAGATGGATGAAAACGCACAAAACGAAACGCTCACTACATACTTCTAGTCCAGAACAACAAGGTTAGCAAAGAGTTTAGTGAGTTGCAAGCTTCAGCAAATACACGTCGTAAATCATCTACCCTGTTACTTTTGTCTGCTTTGGTAAGTCTTCACTGCATTGTGTTTAGGCTATTATAATTTTATAGGAAGTAATAGTATTTTGGAAAGTTAGGTTGTGATATGACTGAAAAAAGTCGTACCAAAGGTCGCCACTGGGGTCATCAGGAAACAAACTATTTAATAGATATTTGGGGCGCACCTGAAATGCAACTTAAGTTCGATGGGATGACAAGAAAAGAAGATTTATACAAACAAATCGAAAGAGAGCTCCAAAAGCGAGGTTTCCATCGTTCTCCTACGCAAATAAAAGAAAAACTACACAACTTGAAAACTAAGTACAGAGAATGTTTGACAAAAGTTAATAAGAGCGGAGCTGGCGATTTCAAAGTGGAAAAGTCTTTCCCTTTTTATCACGAAATGGAAAACGTATTAGGGAAAAGGCCGTCGAGCAATCCCTCCAATATAGCGGACAGCATTGAACTCGAAGACAGCAGCGAAGAAATCGATGAAGAGGGTAACAGAGTTGTACAGGATAGCGCGAGCTTCAGTTCGATTGACTGTAGCCCCACACCTGGAGATGGTAATTTATTTTTATTAACAAATTAAATGTTCAGTGTAGTTTAACATTAGAAAACTGTTATTCAGATTCTGCAAATGAACCAGGGCCATCTTCCAAACGCAAAAAACAGCCGTTGTCAGACAAGCTTGACACTATTTTTGAGACATTTCTGGAGCGTGACGAGAATTTTGTTCAAGAAGAACGGAAGATATTGGCCGCAATACAAAATGGCATTGAGAAAAGGCTGACTGACGATTCGGAGTGGCGCGCCAAACAAGAAGAAAGACAAAACGAGCAAAGGAGGCAGCAAGACGAACATAGGAGGGAGGATAATGAAAGAAAAGATAAGTTTTTGGGCTTGTTTGAGAAGCTTCTTGAACCAGCTTCAAAGAAAAAAAAGTGAAAATCTTGCTCTTGACTTTTGTGTTCGCTAAATCCAGCAATACAATTACTCGAAGTTCTGCAAAAGTGCGTTCCTAATAGCGTCAGGAGTAGAACGGGCGGCGTAAGCAGGCATTTCGTTATCTTCTTGATCCATTTCCATTTCTTCACCTTCCTCGTTACGTAACGCCCATGAGTCTTCAAAGGAATCACCTTGATCTTCACAGATATTATGAAGTATACAACACGCATACACCACATGAATAATATTCCCAAGTTTAGTGTCATTTCTCTTTAAAAGGCAGCGCCAGCGCGCTTTAAGTTTTCCAAACGCTCGTTCCACTACCATGCGGTTTCTACTGTGAATATGATTAAACATTTCTTCCGCTCTAGTTATTCCAGTGGTTGGGTAGGGTTTTATAACCCAATCAAGTAGAGGGTATGCAGCGTCACCCAATATATAAAACGGCACTTGCACACCATTGATGTTACTAGTTTCGTCAGGGAATAGTTTCCTTTGCTCGGCGGCCTTGAACAGATTGCTGTTTACAAATACCCTGGCATCATGGACCGATCCTGGCCAGCCAATGTTCACATTAATAAAACGAAGATAAAAGTCTACGACAGCTTGCATAATTATAGTATAGCCTCCTTTGCGGATACAGTAGTAATCTGCAGGAAAATCCTTCGGTGCCAAAATAGGAATATGAGTTCCGTCTATTGCGCCAACGCATTGTGGAAAGTTATGTCTGGAAAAGTATTGTACTGTTTCCCTCAGGTGATTTCCGGTAGGAATGCGAATCAACTTCCGCCCCAAAGTCTTTACCATAGCCTTGCACGTGTCGTGGAACATTTTAACGGCTGTGGATTTGCCAACACCGAAGATCTTGGAAAGGCTACGAAATTCGATGTTCGTTCCCAGCCTCCACAGCGTTAGCGCAATCTTTTTTTCAACTGGAACTGGCAATCGAAATTTTGTAGCCTCTCCAGCTAAGCTATTTTGCATTAAATTGCACAAATGGCCGAATGTACTTTTCGTGACGCGAAAATTTCCTTTCCATTCCGTATTACTCCAGTGATTTAGCATTGTGATCCACAAGCGATCATCCCTGTCCATTTTCCATAATGAACGGGGAACTGCTGCTTTCGTAAACGTAACTTACTTTATCAGAGTTAAAAAAGTGAGAAATCGCTTACGGCGATTCATTCGGAAGCGAACAATAAGAGATTGCAGCTGTTGGAAAATTACTTCAATGTTTTCACCGACTCCATCGTCAAGTTTTTTCAGTTGAGATGAATAATCTACAGTACAAAAACTATTTAGCCTACATTAAACGAGCTGATGAAGGAAAGGGACAGTTTGGATAGTGAAAAATTCATAAANGCGCAATTTTTTTTTCAACAGGAACTGGCAATCGAAATTTTGTAGCCTCTCCAGCTAAGCTATTTTGCATTAAATTGCACAAATGCCCGAATGTACTTTTCGTGACGCGAAAATTTCCTTTCCATTCCTTATTACTCCAGTGATTTAGCATTGTGATCCACAAGCGATCATCCCTGTCCATTTTCCATAATGAACGGGGAACTGCTGCATTCGTAAACGTAACTTCCTTTATCAGAGTTAAAAAAGTGAGAAATCGCTTACGGCGATTCATTCGGAAGCGAACAATAAGAGATTGCAGCTGTTGGAAAAGTACTTCAATGTTTTCACCGACTCCATCGTCAAGTTTTTTCAGTTGAGATGAATAATCTACAGTACAAAAACTATTTAGCCTACATTAAACGAGCTGATGAAGGAAAGGGACAGTTTGGATAGTGAAAAATTCATAAACAAAAAATTTAACTCCATACATCCTTGCATATGAAAAAATGCGAGCCGTACGGAACGAGAAACTACAGAATTTAAAAAGAATGCTCTTACCGTTTTCAAAAAATATGCTCCAGGCTTCAAAATACACGAAGAGTTTAATTATGTAACGTTTTTCCATGCTTTCACTTACGTTTAGCTATGAACGGTCTGTCAATAACCAAAGCACAGTGAAGATAACCCTGCTCTTTTTCGTGCTTATTATAACCACGGAATTCCCACGCCACTACCTGATTTTTTCTGGTGGGACCTCTCGTTATAATGACCACAAAGTTTATTTTACCGAATAACCACGGTTGACTGCCTAGTGTGACCTCACTCCTAATTCCTACGAAAGAAGCATGGTTATTTGCTCTTGACCTTGGGTCTTGCTGGAACACCGCCTACGCGCGATTTTAGGATCTCTGGAAACTACCAATCACATAGAGCTGATGCACACATTTGAAATTACCGCCAGATATCGATATCTATAAGTATTGTTTTATCGACTATAACCACGGGGAGAGGATAGATGTGACCGGGTGTTATTATAAACTACAGGGAATGACGTCACGATAACCATGGGCCATGATAACCATGGTTGTAATTCCGCTAAGTGGGACCGCAGCCTAAGTAAAGCACTGGCTCGTTGCAACCGTTCTCCTTCTAGCTCAGGAAGTTGCGGCATCCACCCCTGTTCTCCATCCAACGTACGCGTCACGGGAGGAAGAATTTCCTCAGTCAACATGGCGACAGAGACTTCTCCCAATAATTCACCTTCCTCGAGATTCACAGGTTCAACTCCCACATTGCAAACAACTACCGGAACACTGTCATCGCATTCCGAAACGCTCGTTCTCCCAAACAGCAGACCCTTCTCAAGGATTGCTAAACAGGGCTCCACCAACATGTGCTCACCCTCTACTAACCTGCGACTAATAAATGGCCGACGGAGGGTGGCCGGGATCACCACCTCCGTCTGCGGATCCAACGTGACCGTTTCTCTCACCTCCACCACCCCACTAAAATTGACATCGGGCACTACTTCCCCATTTAATTCCAGTAACCCTCCACCCACATCAATTTTCGCGGCACACGCTTTTAGAAAATCCATTCCAATGATGACGTCATCAGTACAATCCACCACCAAGACGTCCAACCGTTTACTACTCCTTCGCCCCCACTGGATCTCAACTGTAGCTTCCCCTATTGTTCTGAGCATAGTACTACGATTAGCTGTGGTTACTTTACGGGGCGTCTCCTTAACTACTAATGTATCCAGCCAATCAGCAAATTGCTCACTAATAAGTGAACTCTGACTTCCCGTTTCTAATACAGCTTTACCACCAACTCCATTGATCTTAATTGAAAGAACAGGACACGACTCCCCGACTACTCTACGAAACATCTGCATGGTCACCCTCACCTGGTTTGGCACAAGCCTTAGCTATGTGTCCTACTTGTTTACATTTGCGACAGCGGTCCGGCAGTTACTTGCCTCGTGACCCTTTAAGCTACAGCTGGTACAAACGACCGGGCAATTTTTACGGATATGCCTTTCTCCCTGACACCCATAGCAACGAACGTTGAGGTTCCGACTTACTGTTTCGCCTTCACCCTCGACGTCATCACGTACGGAAACCTGTCGATTGGTAACCCCTGACGACGCGGGCGATCTTGCGGCAGCACGGGAAACGCGGAACACGTTTAGCTTCTCAATATGCCTCTCCAAAGTCTCCAACTGGGCATCGTAGAATTTAACTCGCCAGTCTTCTGGTAATCCTTGTACGAAGCGCTCCATGACGAACCGCTCAATGATCTTCTCATCAGTAGTTTCGGGACTGGCCATTTTTAATAAATGCTTGAGGTCGCTGGCGTACGCGCTGGCTGACTCGCTTGGACTTAACGTCCGCCTGTTGAATTCCGTAAGTCTCAGACGTTGGGAAACCTTCGGCTGAAAAATCTTCTCCAAGCTTTCCACCAAAGCTGCGTACGTGCGGGTTTGCTCGCTAACTGTCTCCAGCACACACTCCGCATCACCCACAAGCAAGGCTGGTAAAATCCGGAAACACTGGTTGTCGCTCCAATCATTCGCAGTAGCCACTTTACGGAATTTTGCGATGAATCTGCTAAAGTCAGCCACACCGTCAAACTCGGGCGGGGTTATCAGAGCTTTGGCCGTAGCCATCATGTCCACTTCCTCGTATCCCTCTCCAACGGTAGCAGGAGCCACAAAACTCGACTCCACGGTAGCGTCTGGCAATCACACTCGTGGGGCAAAACTAAGTTTCACGGATCTATGATGATCCCACCGCTGAATGTTATGGTTCGTTATAAACTGTTTGTATTTCACCCCGCAATAACCAAGTGTCGGAAATTCCGATTTCCTCCTTTCTGTCCTATCTCCTTTCTATCCTACCTCCTATTCCATTTTTCGCAGCACGTGTTCAATGTTCAGTTTTTGTACCCTATCGATCGCTTCTTTCTCTTTTTCACTTTATTGATCCATTCTTTTCGATCCACCCTGCACGTGTTGCCAAAGCTAACCTTTCCCTCAGTACTTATAAACCTTCTAGTTTTTTCTCCTACGTTTGGCCCCTATAAAAGGCAGTTGTTTTTCGCCATTCGGGGCAGTCGATGTTTCCACTCCATTCCTTTGCGACCTCTCTCTTGTTTGTTATGTGCGTTGCCTTGCTGGCATGAATAAAAAGTCTTACGACAGAACAAACTTATTCACTTAAAAAACACACAACGCAGGGTCTAAGTTTCCCTATTTTTACCTGGTCATTATTTTTGACATTGTGGTGCCGTGACCAGGATGCCAGCATCCCTCATACCCCTCAAGAGGTCCCGTGGCATGCTCTATGCCTTCATCAAAGGTTTGAAAGTGAACGTGGACGAGTATATGAATGGCCCGACAACCCCCATAGACAAGAAAACGAAGCTGGTGCGCACTCTTCAAACCCTCGAGACGAAATTCGCCTCAATCTCCTCTCAATTCTCCCCTCAATTCGCCTCAATCGCCTCAATCTCCTCTCAATCTCAATCTCTGGACGCCAAGATCCTCGATTTGACGCCCGAGGAGGAATATGAAGAAGAGGAAAAGGCCATCATCCGTTACGAAACCGAACACGAGGATTACGTGGTATACCTGCAGTCTGGAATCACCCAATTGGAAGGTATGATCAATGTAAAGCCTCCCCCAAGTGCCGCGGCCCCCGTACACCCTTACCCAAGGAAGTCCAAGCTTCCCGAACTTAAATTACCCTTTTTTGATGGAAGTCCCATGAACTGGCAAAACTTCTGGGATACGTTTAAGTCCGAGATCCACGAAAATCCAGAGCTATCGCCTGTTCATAAATTCCACTACCTCATCGGACAACTCCAAAAGGAAGCAAGAGAGACTGTGAAAGGATTACCCCCCTCTGACGTAAACTACACATTGGCCATTGATCTCCTACTCGAACGGTTTGGAAAACCAGAGAAGCTTATCCAGTATCACATCAGAGCCCTACAGGATTTGAAGTTTTCTGCGGATTCAGTCTCAGGATTGAAAAGTTTTGTACTCACCCTCGAGCAACATCTGAGAGAACTCGAAGCCTTAGGAAGACCCATCAACCATTATGGCGACTTTCTAGTTTGCCAAATTCAGGATAAGCTACCCTCAACTCTTAAGCAAAATATGTATAGAAGCCGTGGTAATTCTTCCTGGGATCTGCCCTCATTGCGTCAAGCCTTAAAATTAGAACTAGACAACGCCGAATCGAGTGAATCTCCCAAGCCCCCGACCAAACCTATCGATGACAAGCCTAAGCCTCAACCCCCCAAGACTCCCGCTGCCTCAGCACTACTGACGGCTGCACAGAACAGCCCCAAGCCCGATATGACCTCCAAACCCCCTAAATGTGCGTTTTGCCAAGGACCCCACAAGCCACAAGACTGTCCGCGGTACCCAACCATTCCCGAACGATTTGCTTTAGCAAAAGAGAAGCGAATGTGTTTCAATTGTCTGGCCCACTCCAGCCACTCCAAGGCTTCCGAATGTAAATCCAAGTTTCGCTGTATGATATGCAAACGTGCCCATCATACTAGTCTCCATCTTTCAAGTCCTCCCGCTCCATCTACCCCAGAGAATGAACCTGAGTCGTCGACAACTGCTATGTCTGTCCACAACGATTGTTCTTCCTCCTCGCAATCTTCCCCGTTATCTCAGTTAGTTTTCCTCAAGATTGCAGAGGCCCCTGTTATGGTGAATGGTCGGAGCACAACCGCGAACATATTGTTCGATGATGGTGCACAACGGTCTTTCGTAACTGAAGGATTACTTAAGAAGTTAAGACACAAGCCTCGCCATTCGCAAACAACCATTCTTCATACCTTCGGAGCACAACCTCAAAAGACCAAGCTACCTACCGCCCAAACTTCCATCCTCAACCTTCGTAATGAAGCTCAAGAACTCCTAGTGAATGTAGTCCCTAGTATCGTAGCTCCCCTCAATCTTCGCTCTCCTATCATTATTTCCAGCTACCCGCACCTCCGAGACCTCCCCTTAGCTCACCCCAACATAAACCAAGATCTCCTAGAAATAGATGTACTCATCGGAGCTGATCATTCATGGGAATTCATTGAAGACGACGTCGTCCGTGGAAATGGACCAATAGCAATCCGCTCTACCCTTGGATACTTACTGTCAGGACCCGCGCACACTGGATCACAAACCTCGAATTCGTGCTCCTTGTTACTGGTTGGTCAAGGACCTTCTTCCGAAGAACGCAACTTGGAAGATTTCTGGCAAATTGAGTCAATTGGTATCGCTTCTACGAAACCCGACGACATCTACTTGCAAGAGTACCAAGATTCCAAGGTGAGCCGCCAAGAAGATGGAAGGTATTGCGCTAAGCTAGCCTGGAAGGAAGACCATCCCCCACTTCCCTCAAATTTCAACGTTGCTGCTTTTCGTACAAACAATCTATTGAAACGCCTTCGAAAAGATCCTAAAACTCTGGAGTATTACGATTCGATTTTCAAGGAGTATGAAGAGAGAGGATTCATAAAAAAAGTCGGCAAGGAGCTTCCAACTCGACCGTGGACCGTGGCGATTTCGTTATGTTTCGTTATGTACCTCTCTCTTGTTTGTTATGTGCGTTGCCTTGCTGGCATGAATAAAAAGTCTTACGACAGAACAAACTTATTCACTTAAAAAACACACAACGCAGGGTCTAAGTTTCCCTATTTTTACCTGGTCATTATTTTTGACACCAAGAGTAACGAAAAGAAGGGGGGGAAACTTAACAATTCGGGAATACAGGAACGGATAACACACTTAACTTACACACTCAACAAACAGACTCAGAAAATCGAGCATTTCAGTCGCGTTGGGAAAGTGAATATTTTGTAACAATGAACAATGGAAAATTACAATGCCTAGTTGAAGGTTGCATGATGGTTTTGTCGGTTGCTAAGGAGTATAACTTGAAGAGAAAATATACAACTCTCAACCAGGAAAATCTGAAGAAATATTGTCACGGCTACATTTTGCATTGCTTGCTTTTTCTCATGCTTTGCTTTAATGTTTAGCTTTCTAAGCGTAATGTCAGAGGATCCATCCGCCTGTGTACTGGGTTACACATCCTGTACTAGTACACCAGGCAGGATGGATCCCTGGGAACGAGAATTATTCGCAAGTTAGTCTTAGTGAGAGTCTTGGTCCGTTAGGCGAATAGAGTAGTCGTGTGTTATGTGGTAGTCTTTTGTTGTAGTAACAGTCCCTCCTAACTTTACCACTGTATTTAACCGAATACAGATCTGTAAATCCACCTTTCCCGAACATTACTCTAATTCCTTGCCAGATTGATGCCCTGGCAAAATTAGACCGTGATAATTGGTGCATCGACCGGGAAAGGTGGTTTGATCGGTAATGTTAGGCTACGTGTTTTGTGTTAAAAACTTACTGGGACTTGGGAGTTTCATGAGTGACACGGGTGCAATACCGAAGGCCGCAGGGACAGGTAAAGGAATTCCTTCTCCTATTCGACGAAGCTCGCGTCTACAGGGCGACCCCGCCTCACCTCCGCGAGACCAACCCCCAAGCCGTTTGCTCCGTCAACGGGAAGAAAATTGAAAAGAAGTTGCCAACCCTTCGTGGCTCTACTCGAAAGGTGCTGAGCGATTGCTCTCTCTGCCGAGCCCGATAAAGCCTAGTTTGGAGGTGCAAGGGATTCCGTGGAGTTCAGCTGACCCGTCCGAAGATGAAGAGGCAAATAGGCCCCAAAGTCCGGACCCGAATCTCACGCGCTACGACGTACAATCTAGCGAGCCGGAATCCAGCCCGGAAACCCCTCGCAGGAGGTACCAGTTCCCAGCGATAAGGGAGGAGTTGGAAGTGATTGAAAGGTCGACTACTGAGGCCGGCCGTACCACTCCATCCCTGCGGGGATCTGTTGCGAGACTCGCGAATCTTCTAGTCGAACCCAACATCCCTGCTCCGACCATGACAAATCCGGTGGTACCCCACGCACTCAGGTGCCAAAGGCGATGAGTGCGCCGCGGTTCGCGGGGATCCACGATGATCCACCATTGCCAGGGGATGGGAAGTCGACTTCGAAGCCGACCCGAAACTTGCCCAAAGGCTCTCATGCGCGTGTCTTGGCCCGGCAGGACGGCGATCGCGCGATGGCGCGAAGAAAACGTCGTTTTTTGTGATTGAGCTTGTCAATTAACCAAATCTCTTACAGACATGTTTAAGCATTCAAAATAAAGAGGACGACGATGTCCCTATGAGAACCGGGATCGATTTTGACTGCCCGCGTAGGTAAAGGCACTAGGCCTCCGGCCAACTGTCCCCCAATGTTATAAGGATAGGAAAATTTGAATTTTGGAGTAAAGGGGCGGAGCTTAAACCGCTAAATAATTAATTAGTCGGTTAATATGCATAATTGACTAAGGGGTTCATCAGCCAGAACATGTACTTGGTCTCTTCTATAACACATATTTTTTCATTTTGAAACCTTACCCCCCCTTTAAAGCTGTCACCGACCATCACGCACTGTGCTGGTCAATGGACAAACGGGAGTCCACAGTGCGTTAAGCTAGGTGGGCCCTCGCTCTGATGGAATACGAGTTTCAGATCGTACATCGGAGTGGAAGTGTTCATAATGATGCTGACCCTCTGTCCCGTAATCCCGTTAACCCCCCCAGCTGAAGAAGGCGACGACAACGGCCCGGTAATGTCTGGAATTGCTGTTCACTCAATTGATATACAGTACTCTTAGCTGATGTTGAAAAAGAACAACGTTTAGATCCCAGATGGGCAAAGCTGATTGCCATCTTTGAGACAATCAACCCAAATGCTATAGGTAAACGTAAAGTCGCCCAATACACGGTGCGAAAGGGAAAGCTTTTCGAATGTTTGTGTAAAGGGGGGAATTTCGCCTAAGGCTCTGCGTACCTGCCTCTCGGAAAATGGAGGTTTTGTACTGTCATGACGACGTCACTGCTGGCCATTTAGGTCTCAAAAGGACTTGGGGTAAGATTAGTAAAAGATACTATTGGCCTAAAATGATGAATGAAGTAGCTCGTCACGTCGCCTCCTGCACGGATTGTCAAACCCGGAAAGGAGAAACGACGAAAAAGAAAGGTCTAATTGTCCCGATCAAGGCTGACAGGCCTTTCGAAAAAGCCGGAATTGATCTGCTTGGCGCGTTCCCCGAGACCCCACGCGGCAACAAGCACATTATTGTGACAGTCGATTATCTAACGAAGTGGGCTGAGACCAGGGCTGTCCCATCAGCTTCAGCCGAGGAAGTTGCCAAATTCTTCTTGCAACAACTCGTGTTGAGACATCTGGCACCAGAGACGTTGTTGAGCGATAGAGGAACCTGCTTTACAGCGGGGTTTACCGAGGAGCTGATTAGGTTATGCAAACTAATCATGCTACGACTACGGCGTATCATCCACAATGTAATGGCTTAACCGAACGTCTCAATCACACGCTGGCGGACATGCTTTCTATGTACGTAAGTAGCAACCACCGGGATTGTTATGATTGTCTAGACGCTGTGACCTTCGCGTACAATACGGCGAGGCAGGAATCCACCGGATTCTCTCCATTCTATCTCCTCTATGGAAGGGAGCCAAAACTCCCTCTCGATGTGGCGATGGGTGCCTCTGCCGAGGTAGACGGGATAGACGACTCCGCTGACCTAAACAGAGCGTGTCAAATGGCAAGTCGTATCTCGGAAGCTTTTAGCGTTGTGAGACAACGCCTGGGTAAAGTGCAGGCATAACAAAAGGAGCGCTATGACTAATCGCACGAGGAACGTTTCTATAATGTAGGGGACGTTGTATGGGTTATACTCCGGTTCGGAAAGTGGGGAAGTCAGAAAAACTTTTCCATCGCTTCTTTGGCCCATACAAGATCCTCCGTAGCACGTCTCGCGTAGTTTACGAGGTACAAGGGGTGAAAAGACGCAAATCCGACAGTCCACATTTCGCGCCTAAAACCCTTTCTAGACTGAGTCCACGGCTTTGAGGAACCAACTTTGTTCGTCAAGTTGGGAGAAGAGCGAGATTTCGAAGTGCGCGACCGGACACTCGAGATATCGGGTGAAGCTAGCGAGCTAGCGATAGAACCTGCTGACTTGCTTTCCCACGAAGCAACGGAGACCGTCAACGTAAACCCTCCGGAGCCTGAGGCTCGCGTTACGGGGAGTGTAACGTATAGTGCTCACCCGGATGAACCCTTGGGTTTACGACGATCTCAAAGGAATAAAGGGAAAGTCAGGTTTTATGAGGACGAGGAAGATGAGGTTTAAAGGAGGTGGCAGAGGGCGACGGGTACTTTGGCGCCCTGGTACCAACCGCATTGAAAAGATGGGGTGGGTGGGAGCCGACCACTCCCGCAAAAGTAAAGTAGCCTATCGCCGAGCCTGTTCTACCCCGCCCACAGCGTTTGTCTAACTCACTAGCTTCAACCATACCACTTGCCGGGGGCTAATTCCTTATCACTCGCAATCAACTCATCAGTGTGTGAAGAGAGAAAAATTGAGTTTCCCCAATAGACCAACGAAGGTAGGAGTGTGGGTGGACGGGCGATTCGTTGCCCAGGACGTCACGGTGCCCCCACCTCCCCTAAGGTGGCTATTATCCCCCCGGTGCCCCGAACATCGACTCCCCTAACGTGGCATACCCAGACACCCATGCCCGAGGTTGGCTCCTATGGACCCCCAGGAACCGCGATTTCGGAGCCCGAGCTGGAGGAGATGCCGGTGTTGGAGAGGATCCGGGCATGGGCCCAGACACCCCAGGTGGCCGGTATGCTGGCCCGGGTAGCGGATGCTGTGGAGGCAATGAAAGTGTTGACCGTGTGTGTAGCCCGTGAGCGTAAGCGGGCGGAGGCGGAAAAAGCGGAGCTGCTGTCCCAGATAGTCGGTCTTCAGGATAGCTATGGCCTGTTGGAGGTCGATTGGGAGGCCCGCTTCGCTTCACTAACCGAAAGGTTCGCAACCTGGAGGCCCGGGTTGTCGGATACCAGTCTACCCACACCAAGCGGTATTAAAGGGGGGGGGTTAAAAGTCAAGGGTGTAATTACAGTTTCCTAACAACATTCGTCCGATCCCATCCGTTGTCCCCCTCTGCTGGAATAAAATTTCTTCCAGTTACCGAAATAGTTGGTGTCGACTTACTATCCCTTTCAGGTTCGCAGTGGTGGACTCATCTTATACTCCTCTTCCTGTTTGAAGGAAGAGAGGATGAGAAAGGAAAAGGCTTGATAAGAGGTTTCAGGGATCCCATTGGCTGACTAGGCCAGCCCACCCGACTAGGAGGGCATCGAGACGAGAAGTTATTGACGATTAGTAGAGCAGGGAAGAGAGTAGCGCACACAAAATAGGTTCAGTCCGGAGCGAGACAGGGTGAACGAAGTGAGCTAATTGCGTCAACCGCTTTCACACCAGCCTACGTCGAGAAATGGAGCGACAGACCATAGCAGCCCAGGACTTACTACGGGCACGCCGCCGTGCTGGGGTCGCTCCCGGGGTTCCTGAAGAGTCCCTTAGCCCATGGGGTGGATTGACACCGCCTCCCCCATATCAGGAAAGGGAGTTCCCCGCAGGTAGGGCACGAGGCTACCAGTTGCCCCGACCCTTTTGGGAAGCCGAGTCCCGGCGCCGGTCACCTACCATTTCCGAACTAGAACTGGGCTCGCGGTTAGAAGAATTGGAAGACACCATAAGGGAGACTGGGCGGCGCTCCGACATCAGGCTCGAGGCAGGCTCGAGGTCATACAGGAGGCGCTTGACCATCTGGGGGAGAGCCAGGCGTCACGGGGAGACCGCAAATCTTGAGTTGGCCCAAGTTGACGAAATTGCCCGTCGAGCGGATGTCCAGGTGGCACTGCTAGAGGCCAGGGTCCTGCGACTGGAGAGGAGCCGAAGCTGGATGCGCAGCCCGCTGGGATGCTGCAGGCGTAGAACCCCGTCGAGGAATGGCGAAGAGTGACGAAGTCACCCCACTCAAATATCCCCTCTCCTATGCCTGTAGGGGAACTCGTCCAGAGTTGAGGGATCAGTACAAAAATGTGGATTAAGAGTAATGTTGTCAGCAGTCTCTAAATTCATTCCCTGTTCTTTTGCATGTAGGAAAGTGGTTGGCGATGTGGGTAATATTAGGCCTACTGGGTGGTAAAAATGGAGTCTTGGCGACCACCGCTCCTCCAGTCCACGAAGGCGTCTACTTCATAGACGAAGGACAGGTGATATTTGCAAGAGCCAGGTGGGTCATGGTTACGGACGTAGACCCGCACCCACTCAGTCAGCTGCTAATAAAAACCCGAGAGGCCCTCCGGTTAGAAACAAGTAGCGGCAGAAAGTTCACCAACAGCCAGGGGGTGCTACACGACCTGCACCGAAGAGTGGTGCAGGGCATAGATACATTCCACAAACGGCTAACCGAACTCCAGATCCGATCGGTCGCGCTGGGGCGGCTAACCAACGACTCGAGTGGGGATCGCCGTAAGATTGGCCTGATAGACGCGGGAGGAGAGGCCCTGAAATGGCTTTTTTGGGATGGCATCGCATGGTGACCTTGAGGTGATCAACCGCAGTTTGTCCGGTATGACGAAGCAAGAGGACCTTGTGAGCCATCTAGCGGCTGAGCAGGCCACCCTAATTGTTGTATCCTGAGTTTGTATGTTGGCTAGAAATGCCTGGGGGTACTTTGGGAAAGGTACCCCAGGCATGAAATACAGTCAGTCGCAACTAAACTCTCGTCTCAACCACAACATTCTGACGACGAGGATCGGGAATTTTTTTTTTTAAAAAAAAGCACAATGAAAGTGATTCTACACATACGGGAGAAGATACCTGTATAGGATCAATTAAAGCTGCCATGTTGCCGTTTACACCTATGGAAACATTTCAGTACGACGAAGACCGGACGACCCTTAGTTCGAGATGGAGAGAGTGGCTCAAAAGAATGGACAACTTTTTAGTTGTATGTGACATAAACAGCAAGGCAAGAAAGCTCGCAACCTTTCTACATTATGCGGGCAAGAAGGTGCACGACGTATACAATAAGCTGGACGTAAAACCGGAGGAGGGCGAAGACACATACGCAGCAGCCAAACGGATGTTAACCGCACATTTCGATCCAAAAGAAAACGTGGTCTACAATCGGTACCTATGTCAGGCAGCAACAGTAGGAAACGTTAGACGACTTGCACACAAGATTGGACCAGTTTGCAGCCGGATGCCGGTTTGTGGATGCCGAAGGGGAAATAAAATCCCAAATAATTTTGGCATGCACAGTAGTATAGGTACCACCATTACCTCCACCTCCATTACCTCCGCACCAATAGGAAGCCTCCATTTCCCCCAAGCCCCGCCCCTTTTACGGCTGCGCCAATGGGAAGCCTCCAGCCCCGCCCTTGACGCCTGCCCCAGTTCGCGCATGCGCTGTAGCGTTTGATTCTCGCGTCTGCGCATTTCTCATAACTGCTCAGCTCTCAGACCCGTCTCCGCAAACAATACTTAATCACCATTAAAGTTAGTCACTTTTTCATAAATAGACATTTAAGTTAAATACACTTTTTCTGGGATCAACATTAAAGTTAAGCACACTTTTTCGCAAAATAGACATTTAAGTTAAACACACTTTTTTCGAAAATAGTCATTTAAGTTAACAACACTTTTTCGAGGTTAAAGTTAAACACTGTTTTTTCACAAAATAGACATTTAAGTTAAAGACACTTTTTCGCAAAAAGATATTTAAGTTAAAAACACTTTTTGTAAATTTAACAATTCAAACTGTATTTTCTTTCCACAAATACAATTACAATTTCATTCACAATATGGGTGGTTTCACTGTGGTGTAAGGTTATATAAATTCAAAAGAATGTTAAGTTACTTTGGGAACACAGGATAACACCAACTCTCTCGCACCAGCATGCCCCACAGACTGGCTCTCCAATGCTTTGCGACGACGCGAGTCCTCAGACTGGTGTGTATACTCTCGCACCTGCGCACCTTCAGGCTAGACTTACTACCCCCCACTCTTGTATCTACACAATTTCTTGTGTGGCTCAATCGGCTAATACACGAGAATGAGTGAAGACGTGGCTGTAGTCTATCTGACATTAGTTGACAATACCCCAGTCGAGTTAACTTCATGTTTTATTAACTCCAAATTATCACGAAACAATTTTTACTACCAACATTTCACATGGGGAAATGACCATGATCAAGACTGGTCTTTTGACACGGTGGGTGTTTTCTTCAATCATCTAGCCCACTCAATTCGAAAATATCGAGTTTTAACATGGGGCGATCCTTCGTTTGAAATTCTCTCACAAGGACTTCAACAACCCGTCGAGAACTTGGCAGGATACTGCTGCCCTACAGCCAACGAGATTTTCACACCTTTTCAACCACCCTATTGTCCTAAACATAAATCAACCCCAACTCTTTGTACACTGTTCCAAACCTACAAATTCACTTATTGGTTAACCCGAGATTTAGAACGAATTAATGTAAATACAAACAGTTAACTAATTTCGACGTTAATATTTGAATGTAGCGCCACACATATATACAACATATAGATGTCACCACACGAGCACCACAACAACAAACACTGGGTTAAAAATAAATAAATATTGTTTTCACCGCCCCCATTGCAGTCTAAACATGTGTGTAATAAGAAAATCTGTTTCAACTTCACTCTGAGGAAATAGTAAGCATACAAAATATTAATATGATATACACACGCCAGATTTGATCTTATACTTACTTATTTTTCACATCCAGTTCCAGGACGTGCCTGTGGATCAAACACAAAAGTTGGCTTGGTCTTGGTTTTAATAAAGGTGTCTGCATGTAGATAAAGACAGCGTCCAGCTTCATAAGACACGAACCTTATGGCGCGATGTGTATAGTAACAGTTAAATAAGAAATCGCGACATCTAATATCATCGCAATGAATATCGCAATATTCTCGATTAGGCCCCACTTGCATGTAAAAGTTAAAGTAATGGCCAGGTTGGTGTTTATATTCACGCACACCGCTAATTTTTGTTACGTAGC
>JAGJRP010001375.1:0-16561 GCA_022832235.1 Lepidurus couesii
TGACTGACTAAGTGACTGACCCTTCATTAGGCAAAGCTGCCCTCAAGGCCACATACCGATAGAGGGCATGTAGATGACCTCATACCAAATTTAACCCAGCACGACTGACCAATTACAAAGGCTCTGTGCTATGCCCTCAGTTGGCAGGACATAATCATGGGGATCTCGTTTTGTATCAACGAAGACCAGGTTTTGATTGCTTTCCCGTAACTGGGTCAAGGACCAGCAACCGAGGTGCAGACTTTTCCCTTGGCGCGCAAAAACTGACATTTCGGTTCCAACACCTAAGTCCAGATCTTGACTTGTAATTGAGGAGTTATATTTCCAGATGCGAGGATCATCTGTTTGTCCAATTTCTGGGTTTCCAGTGGAAGAATCTGAGGCTATAAAGGCAAATCCGTGTAGAATGGCCCAATGCGCACGGACGCCCTTTTTGCAACAAGGCTCGTGATTAAAATCCGCATCATACCTAACGAATAGGGCGTTACTATTAGTGTTAATAGGTTGTTTTACACTCCTCTCACGGTACTAAAATGAGACGATCACTGCGTAAAATTGCGGCAATTACGGCCGGTTTATTTAATAAACCTTCAACAGCCTTAGCCGGGGTTTTCAACACTTCGAAGGCTAATAAAGCCATATTTTCAGCGGAAAACATTTCTCCTAAATTGGTGTAACCTTTGGCCTTTGCGGTTTCAAAAATATATGGCACAGAGACATAAATTCCGGGGTTTTCTTTCGGAAGTAAAGAAGAAGCCATACTCAAACATACTAGGCCACATCTAAATAAAAATGGTTTCCGGATTAGAAATAACTACCTTTTAAACAGTCATTACTGGGGTCCGTCTTGAAGAACTGGGGAAAGATTTCTCCAATACCCATGAATTCGAGCATTTTTGTTTGAAGTTGCCGCCAACCAGCGCTGCACGGCAGCAAAATAGTTCTTATCTTTATCCGCTACTGGGCTGATATTTACAACCTGTTTAGCGGCTTTTCCCAACTGTTCTTCTTTAAAACTTGGTGGAGGGGGTGGAGGTGGAGGTAAATTCACTTGCATAATTTACTTGTGAATGAAGGTAAAGTTGGCTAATTGATTTGGGAACGATTATGTATCTTCTGCTTACTTACTTTATTATCAAGTTTTGCTGTGCTGCAGTGAACGAACTACGTTAGCCATCTGCCGAAAGAAATTCTCATTCGAAATTTTAGGCGGTTTATCGCGCAAGTCAAAAATGCCGATTGTGCTGTTACCTCAAGATTCTCGAAACGAAGTTTTCCAAGGTGTTTTAGACACAAAGGTATTTTTCCAAGTTATATGTATAAATTGTAACTATTTACTGTTTTTTCGTAGAAGGCAAGTTACACATTCTGTTTGCGGACTCCTGAGTATCCATCTACTAGAAATATAGGTATTTCGGTGTCATGGGATTTACAGCAAGTATTAAGAAAAGCAGAAATTAATATGCAAGAGGTATCATGTTCGCTGATTCAATAAATTTTGTTAATAAAAAACTGTCCTTTTTAGATAGTCGCAAGTTGCGAAACTGTTGACGATTTGGTACAAAAAATGGATTCCCGTCTCGTAAATAGCACATCTTGTTATGTGGTAGAAAGTAAAGCTATGTGTTTGAAATAGATATCATATGAGTTGGGGCCAGAAAAACCTCTGGAATCAACCGTATGGAATTCAGCGGACTATCTCACTCTTGTGTCAGAAGTTCATAAAATTGGCTGGGACAAATGTGTTGATTTGGGCGCTGATATGCGGAGTGTTGTCCTGCGAGCCAAAGATGTCCGAGAAAGAATCCACCTTATTACCATAAAGCTGAATGAAACTTATCCTACCGTGCCTCCGATTATAACGACGGATTTACCGGAGGATTTCCAACTTCTTTGGCAGCCAGTAACTTTGATTGAAAACGGTCATAAATGTCACAGGCTTTCTTATTCTTCGTAGAACGCGTCTTTTAAATTCATTTACGATGAATTTGTGGAGTGTCTGATCCGCTTTCAAGAGTTTTGGGATATTATGGATGACTTGGATGAAAATTCGTGGGTCCTTGAACCGGAATATCCTAAAAGGAAGGACACAACTCGCCGTATAGCGATCAGTAAAAAATGAAATAAAAAGGATAAAGAGGTACTTATATTGAATTTAGAAAACAATTTGTCCTTATCCATTAGAGTCGAACATCAGCATCCCACACTTTTTCCAATAATTACTCCTATCGGCTCAGAAATCGCGATTAAGCAATTAGTCCCTCAACTTCTTACTCTTGAGCTGGTGGGAAAATAAAGTTTAAGAGTCTTTTATAAAACTAATCCAGTTACCTTTTTAAAAGGAATGGGAAGATGAGTTATCCATTGTAGCCAATATAGAAAGGCATTTGGGTATAAAGTTGCCTCGACCTACGGTACAGGACGGTGAGGAATGGGAAGTGGAATGCGGCATTTGCTTCAGCTTTCGATTGGAGGGAGAAGCGCCTTCTGTTATTTGCGAAGAAGAGCGTTGCAATCGCCAATACCACGCATCCTGTCTTTATGACGTAAAAGAATTATTTTTGTCTTTTTGTTTTACTAAACTCGACCCTCTTTCAGTGGTTGCAGGGCCTGCCTACTAGTCGCTTAATGGGAAACAAAATTTACGGCGAATGTTTGAATTGCACTTCACCTATCTCGATGAATATTATAACTATAAGCAGGCAAGAATTGTGTTGATTCATGTGCTAATCCAAGAGTCTTTTCAATGTTTCTGCAACTATCTTTGATAAGAATTTGTACCTTCCAACTAAATAAAATATGCATTTTGTATAAATATGGTTACTAGAACGTCAAAGGGTTTATAATCCGCGGGATTTTCTATATAATCAATTCAGTTCTTATTGTATCGATCATGGTTCAGCTCGATTTCAATTGCTTAAAACAGCTCGTCAGTCACGATCGGTCACGATCCAGCCAATGTTGACTTGGTTGTCGGCTAGAAAGTAGCTTACAAGAGTTTGTGTTAATTATTACGGTAGAAATTAATTAGGTAAGTTTAGTAGGCAATATGTAAGACAAAATTCAACCCATTGAATTATGAATTGATTACCGTATATAAAGCCAAATTATTAAACCCTACGTGAAAGAGGTAAAGTATAAGGAAACGCCAAACGGAGGCGAAAAAATTTGTGGAACTGGAAGTATTTAAATTTTTATTATGAATTGTTTTTCGTACTTAGCAATATCGTAAACATTCAGCTTGGCCTTGGCTATATAAGCTTACATAATAATTAATAAAACTTCCTATTCCTTGTATTATCTTGATATAGGTGAATCATGGAAATCGATTCGGGTGCGGCCTCTCTGCAAGATTCGGGCGGAGCCCAGCAAGACATTTCCTTGATTGATATTCCTCAACTTGTGGTTCATCTTCGTCGAGCAGTACCGGTCTGGCTTGAAGAAGATGCTGTTACCAGTCCAGCTCTAGAAGCTGCGTTGGTAGATAAAACCAACCAAGAGGCAATTCGCAAATTCATCAGCGATCCCCAGACCCGGGCCCTCTTGATCCAGCGCTTATCGTCCAAAGACGACGAGGGTAATAATGGCTCTGAAGAAGACAAAGAGAATGTCCAGTATCTTATCTCTTCTTCGGTTCAGTTCACGAGCAGCAAAACTAATAGGTTTCTACCAAATTTCCCCCGAAGATGGACATTCTTTAACTCTTTTTATTTGTTTTACAGCATTGTGTGCGTCAAGCGAGGAGGGGTGGTGGAAGCCGACAAATCCCTGCTAAGTCAACTCCAGATGGTCAATTTCAGCGAAGGTTCGCCTTATGAAACCCTCCATTCCTTCGTGAGCGGCGCTTTAGCCCCTTATTTTAAGTCTTATGTGAAAGAATCCGGCAAAGCAGACCGCGATGGCGACAAAATGGCACCGGCAGTTGAGAAGAAAATCGCTGAATTGGAAATGGGTCTCTTGCACCTCCAGCAAAACATCGATATCCCCGAAATTGCGTTGCCTGTGCACGCCACTGTCGCACAAGTGATCCGCAAATGCTTGGACGAGGGCATGAAACCCAAAGTCGCCGATTTTGGTGATAAAGTGGAGGAAGATTCCACGTTTTTGAACTCTTTGCAGACTGGCGTGAATCGCTGGATCCGCGAGATTCAAAAGGTCACTCGTTTGGATCGAGATCCTTCCTCTGGCACCGCCTTGCAGGTAAGTTATCTGTCTCACCCATTCTAAATTGCCTTCGTAAATTACGTCGTTTTAAACATTAATTTACTCGCAATTAATATATTAATACATCCGCAATGTGCAATATTCTAGGAAATCAGCTTCTGGCTCAACTTGGAACGTGCGTTATTGCGAATCCAAGAGAAACGTGAAAGCCTGGAAGTCGGCTTGACTTTGGAAATTTTAAAGCATGGCAAACGCTTTCATGCTACCGTCAGTTTCGACACGGATACGGGGTTAAAGCAAGCTTTGGCGATGGTCAACGACTATAATCCCCTTATGAAGGACTTCCCCATTCATGATCTGCTAGCTGCTACTGAATTGGACCGCATTCGCACATCTGTCGTGTCCATTTTCGCGCATATGAGGAAAATTCGCAATACCAAGTACCCTACGCAGCGCGCTCTACGCCTTGTTGAAGCCATTTCGCGTGATTTGAGCTCCCAACTGCTCAAAGTTCTCGGTACGCGGCGCCTCATGCACATCCCCTTCGATGAGTTCGAAAAGGTCATGGCCCAGTGCTTTGATGTCTTCACCACATGGGACGATGAATATGAGAAGTTCCAAGGCTTATTAAGGTAATTGTTTCTGAATTCCGTTCAGTTTGGTACTTGAAAATATCTATATTGATGTGATCGAAATTAATGTATTAAGTGATTCATCTAGTCCCGTATTTTTACAGGGATATTGTGAAAAAGAAACGCGAAGAGCAGCTAAAACTAGTGTGGCGCATGTCAGCTGCGCATAAGAAGCTGCAAGCTCGCATGGAGCAAATGCGCAAATTTCGACGACAGCATGAGCAACTTTGCACTGTTATTGTACGCGTTTTGCGTCCTTCCTTGGTAGCTAAGCCTTTGGCCATAGAAGGGGAGGCGGAGCCCAAGACGGGACCTGAAGTGTCCTTATTAGAAGCCGCTGATAACGCCGTTGAGGTATGAAAATTACTTGTATCTTCTCCAGTGTTTTCGCCCCATTTTTCTTTTCAATGGTTGTAAATTTTTAGTTTATTGGGTTATTGTTTCTTTATAGGAAGTGAACTTGGCGTATGAAAATGTGAAGGAAGTGGACGGCTTGGATATTTCCAAAGATGGCAGCGAGGCATGGGAAGCAGCTTTGCGGCGCTACGAAGAACGGATTGACCGCGTGGAAACGCGTATAACTGCCCGTTTGCGAGACCAATTGGGAACTGCGCGCAATGCTCACGAAATGTTCCGCATTTTCTCGCGCTTCAATGCCCTATTCGTGCGACCACATATCCGCGGCGCAATTCGCGAGTACCAGACGCAGCTCATTCAGCGCGTTAAGGACGACATTGAAGCCTTACACGACAAATTCAAAGTGCAGTACGCTCAGAGCAAATGCTGCGCCATGAGTCATTTCCGAGATTTGCCGCCCGTGGCTGGATCCATCATCTGGGCCAAGCAAATCGATCGGCAACTCACTGCGTACATGCGTCGTGTGGAAGACGTCTTAGGTACTTCACACTCAATCACTTCTTCACAAGCGTCACGTCAACCACCAAGAAACAGACGTTTATTAATCGGCTGAATTTTCAGGCAAAGGATGGGAAAATCATGTGGAAGGTCAGAAATTGAAAGCGGATGGCGACAGTTTCCGCTTAAAATTAAATACCCAGGAGATCTTCGACGATTGGACCCGTTCTGTGCAACAGCGCAATTTGGGCGTCTCTGGGCGCATTTATGCGATCGATAGCCAACGCGCGAAATCCACTCGGGGTAATGTGTTGCGCCTGAAAGTGAATTTCCTTCCCGAAATCATTACGCTAGCCAAAGAAGTAAATACCGTAACAGAATTTGCATTTTGGGAAAAATAATTACCTTGGTATTTTTATTCGCAGGTCCGAAATTTGAAGAATTTGGGATTCAGAGTGCCTTTGGCTATTATGAACAAGGCCCATCAAGCCAACCAAATTTATCCATTTGCCATTTCTTTAATCGAGAGCATCCGGACTTATGAACGCACGCTAGAGAAGGTAATTTAGCATTGGATTTTGTATGTCTGTATTAATTGAAAATAGTTATGAGATCTGGAATAATTTTACCTAAAAAACACACTTTATTTTAATATGGCAGCTCTACGGCAGTATTGCAGGGTCGCAGGCCATAAAGGTATTGTTACAAGTATTGCCCATTGAACTTCTCACAGAACTAAAAAAGAAAAACGCCCTGCTTTGCCCACCATCACCTTTAATTTTGACTGCTTCAGTTCATTATTTTAAGTTTGGTTTGATTTAAACAAAGCATTTTGGCTTGGAAACTGCATAGAAACTCGCTCGTCTGCAATTAACCTCGAGCATGGGGCACATTTGTACACAATTACATTTACGGTTTCAATTTTGAATTTCAATAGATGGAAGAGAAGACCAATGTGAAGCTCCTGGCGGCTGGCATGCATCGAGAGTTACAAACCATCGTAGCTGACGTAAATAGTTTATTTAGTTCCAATGATAATCAAGTAATAGATGTTAGCTTTGATGTAATGGGAGTTTTGAACGATAGGGAATTGGGTTGGTGTGGGAGTCGTATAAACTGGATCCCTATGTGCAGCGCTTAGCGGAAAACGTGTTTGCCTTCCATGAAAAAGTGGACGACCTATTGGCCATCGAGGAGCAGATTGACATCGATGTGAGGTCTTTGGAAACTTGCGCCTATTCGCACAACACTTTCGCTGATATCCTGAGCAAGATCCAAAAGGTAGTGGACGAGCTAAGTCTACGCCAGTACTCGAATTTGCATGCCTGGGTGGCTAAACTGGACGAAGAAGTAGAACGACGATTGGCTGCGCGTCTACAAGCAGGAGTTGTCGCTTGGACGCAGGCACTGCTGGGCCAGAGCAAAGAAAATGATATGGACTATTCCATGAACACCGACCAGCCAGCCCCGCCCAATAAGCAAGGTGGCGAACCTCAGGTACATTTCTACCTTACGTATGTTACCGTAAAATTTGAAATTTAAACCCCAAAAATGATTTGAATGCCGCTTTCTATTAAAAAATTTGTAAAATATCGATCGAAAACTTCTTGCCGATAGATTCAAATACTGGTCCATGAAGTTCGGATCACGAATCAGACCATGTATCTGCACCCGACGTTGTCCGAAGCCCGTTGCAAGATCTTGGAACAGCTCTTCGCCTGGGAAGCGATTGTTTCGTCGCAAACTCGTATCCAAAGCACTCGTTATCAAGTATATTCAGCATTTTGAAAGAAAAATTTAATTTTTGGACACAATTTCTCGACAAAAAGGTGGGTTTGGACCGGCCTACGTCGCAATCGTACCGGAACTTGCTGACAAAGATGCCGGAAGCTCAGCCGGTACTAGCCAGTGCCTACAAAGCTATTGAAGACAAAATGAAAGAGGTTCTGCTTTATTTTAGTATTTATTTTTCTTTTTATTATGAGGTGTGTGTGTGGAAATAGGTGAGCCAGTACGTGGATGAGTGGCTGACCTACCAAGCCTTGTGGGATTTGCAACCCGACAAGCTGTACGGCACTTTGAAGGAAGATATCAGCTTGTGGATGCGTTGTTTGAATGATATCAAGAAATCGCGCGCCACTTTCGATACTTCGGAAACGCGCAAAGAGTTTGGGCGTTTGGTGGTCGACTACGCCAAAGTGCAGAGCAAAGTCAGTCTCAAATATGATTCCTGGCACAAGGAAGTCGTGAGCAAATTCGGTGCTTTACTGGGCAATGAAATGTCGCAATTCCACACTCAAGTTTCCAAAGTAAATCTCCTAACATCCACCCCACTCGAAGGTATACTCATATGTGTTAATGTTGTTTAGGCTCGTGGAGAATTGGAGCAGCAATCCATCGAAGCCGGCAGCACTTCGGACGCTGTAGGCCTAATTACTTACGTCCAAGCTTTGAAACGCAAGATGAAGGCGTGGGAGAAGCAAGTGGACACTTACAAAGAAGGCCAGCGCATTTTGGAACGCCAAAGATTCCAGTTCCCTAACCAGTGGCTGCACGTGGACAATATTGAAGGCGAATGGGGCGCGTTCAGCGATATTATCAAACGCAAGGACAATTCCATTCAAAGTCAAGTGGCTAGCCTCCAAACCAAGATCGTAGCCGAGGACAAAGCCGTGGAATCCCGTTCTCAAGATTACCTGTCAGACTGGGAGGGGCGCAAGCCCGTGGAAGGCAGCACCCGCCCCGAAGAAGCGCTTCAGCAACTCCAGTTGTTCGAAACCAAGTACACGCGACTTAAGGAAGAACGCGACAAAGTAGCGAAAGCCAAAGAAGCCCTGGAACTGGCCGAAAGCGTCGCGGGAGGGCCCGCCTCTGTTACCGAAGACCGTATGGGCGTAGCCTGGGAGGAATTGCAGGATCTAAAGGGAGTATGGACGGAAGTCGCCAAGGTTTGGGCGCAAATCGAAGATCTGAAGGAGAAACCATGGCTGTCGGTCCAACCCCGCAAACTGCGTCAATCCATCGACGCGTTGTTGGCTCAGATGAAAGATATGCCATCTCGCCTGCGTCAGTACGCCTCGTTCGAGTACGTGCGCAAATTACTGCAGTCCTACGGCAAAGTTAACATGCTGGTAACGGAGCTCAAGTCCGATGCCCTGAAAGAAAGGCATTGGAAGCAGTTGACGAAGGCCCTGAGGGTCAATTGGGTCTTGTCAGACTTGACCTTGGGTCAAGTATGGGACGTGGATCTGCAGAAGCATGAATTGCTGGTACGGGACGTCATTTTAGTGGCACAGGGCGAAATGGCGCTGGAGGAGTTCTTGAAACAAGTCCGGGAGGCCTGGTTAGCCTATGAGTTGGATCTCATTAACTACCAGAACAAGTGTCGGCTGATCCGAGGCTGGGATGACTTGTTCAATAAGGTTAAAGAGCATATTAACTCGTTGGCGGCCATGAAACTGTCGCCTTACTACAAAGTTTTCGAAGAAGAGGCGGCGACATGGGAGGAGAAATTGAATCGGATCAATGCGCTCTTCGATGTCTGGATTGACGTGCAAAGACGCTGGGTCTATTTGGAAGGGATTTTCTCGGGATCCGCTGATATCAAGACGCTATTGCCGGTCGAAACATCTCGTTTCCAGAGCATCAGGTAAAATAGTTTCAAATTATTAGTCATAGTTTTCTCTTAAATATATTTATGTAAGCTTTATACCGAAAGTAAACTTGCTGGTTTAAGCGACTAGTTGAACTTCCAATTTTGTTAAGTTGTTTTTAATTCCTTTACTTAGTTTTTAGCAAGTAATTCATCGAGTTTTTAATATACAGTAGATGCCGCTTATTGTAATCACATTTGTCACGGTAGTATTGATATTAAGCGGATATTCTAATAACCGAAAATTGGAAATATGCACTAAAGAATGCTTGAAACGAACCGGCTTGTTTAAACCAAAGAAACAAAGAACCAAATCATCTACTTTTTTACTCTTTCTTACGTTTCCTTTTTCTAGATTCCCTACACCCACTATTGTTTATTTGGCAACGATTTTTCAACAATTGCGATAGGGATATGATTGAGGAATAACTAACTTAACGGCCGCTTCCCTTAGTAGCAAATCTTGATAATTTAACTTGTCATAAGTTTCAATGAGCCTCAACTTCTCTTGTACATTTAAATAAACTATTCTCTTGTTCGTCGCCATTTTTATATAACCACACGTCTGAACCACAACTAACACTACGCCTTTGAAGCCTACTCCTGCGCTTTATAGGTAGGGTTCTCAACGCAAATCCCTTATAATTGTCCCAATCAATTAAAGGAACTGATCATTCAATTGAATAACCTGCTCGTGTAAATGACTGAGTCAATAGAAGGAATTTCCCTTTGTAAGCGTGGTAGTAGGCTGGAAATGACAGGATTGATCGAAATGAAATGAAAGCAATGTCGTTGGTCAATATGCAAAGTTCATGTAGCAATATAATCAATACTGTAGTTTCGTTACTGTAATGTGAAGATTCTTTTGAAATTGATTCTAATGTCCGAAAGTTCGATTCTAATAACCGATTAAACTGCTATGGGTTTTATCATTTTGAATCGGTCATTTAATTTGATTCCGTAAGCGGCTAATTCTAATAACCAGTGATCACAATAAGCGGCATCTACTGTTAAGCAAATCATTATTGGAATTGTGCGAGAATAATGAATAATGCATTTTTTGTGCTATAAGATTTCGTGTATTGATAATTGGATTAATTACGTTTAATTTTTTCGTTTTTTTGTAAAGATGATCATTTGGATAGTTTGCTAGAATTTGTTTTCATTTCTAAACGGAATTTGACTTTCGTTGTCGACAGTTCGGAGTTTTTGACGCTTATGAAGAAGGTTTCCAAATCGCCGCTGGTCGTGGATGTTCTAAACTTGCCGGGAGTGCAGCGATCTTTGGAGCGACTCGCAGATTTACTTGGCAAAATCCAGAAAGCGTTGGGTGAATATTTGGAACGCGAACGTTCGTCTTTCCCTCGGTAAAAAATTACTTACTGGGTTAAAAAACAATTATTCTAATGTGGTTCTGTTGTGGCTAGGTTTTATTTCGTGGGAGATGAAGATCTGTTAGAAATTATTGGCAACAGCAAAAATATTCCTCGGTTGCAGAAACATTTCAAAAAGATGTTTGCGGGCGTGGCGGCGATTTTATTAAACGAAGATAATACTGTCATTACTGGTATTGCTTCCCGTGAAGGCGAAGAGGTAATTAAATATCCTTTTTTTAGAAGTGCTGTGATTTAGCAAGTCAACGTTTTTTCTCGTTTTAATCAAAACGATTAGCAAATTTCGAATGGAGGAAATTTGTTTGATTTTCTCAGTTATATTTTCCCTTCACTTCATTTCTACGAAGAAATTATTTTTTAAAGAAAATGGAGTAATGAGGTTGAAATGATGTATAGATGAACCTCATATGAGGAGTTCCCAATTTTAAAAATTTGGTCGTAGCTTCTTTGCTTAAAACTTGGTTTCTGATCAACACGATATAGATTTCACTTCTTAAAAACTTCGAAGAATTATTTTGATCAAGAAACTGTAACTCTAGGTGATGTTCAACACGCCAGTTTCAACAGTGGAAAACCCCAAAATTAACGAATGGCTCACTATGGTGGAACGCGAAATGCGCTTTACGTTAGCTCAGCGCTTAGCCGATGCAGTTCGCGATATGCGTGCTTTTGGTGGGCAGTTGGAAATGGGCCCTTACATGGAATGGTGCGACAAATACCAGGCACAGATTGTGGTCTTGGCGGCGCAGATTCAATGGAGCGAAGACATCGAAGGTGCGCTGCAGCAACAACAGCAGCAAGTTCAAGGATTGGAACGTGTTTTGCAGCAAGTAGAGCGCACCTTGCAGATCTTGGCTGATTCCGTCCTGCAAGAACAGCCTCCTTTGCGCCGCCGCAAGCTCGAACACTTGGTAAACTTACTTATTGGCATGCGCCGTTTTCGAAATAAATTACAAAAATCTGCGTTTCTTTGATGTTAGATCAACGAATTTGTCCATAAACGGACCGTGACCAGAAATCTCATTGCTGGCAAAGTGGATAATGCCAAAGCATTCCCTTGGCTCTGCCAAATGCGCTTTTACTTGGATAGCAAACAGACAGACGTTTTGAAGCAGCTTTCCATCCATATGGCTAACGCCAAATTCCATTACGGATTCGAATACCTGGGCGTCCAGGATCGATTGGTCCAAACGCCTTTGACTGACCGATGCTACTTGACCATGACGCAAGCGTTGGAAGCTAAATTAGGAGGATCTCCATTCGGTAATTAATGGAATCAGTTTTTTCACTTTAAGGCTCCCGTATACCTTAGCTTTTTGACGGGAAAGAATCACAGATGGCACTGATGTTTGTTTTTGTTTTGCGAAAGCCTTGAGTAAGAAACTAAAAACAAAAACAAATAGAAAGCTAATTGTCGTCAAAGTTTCTACGCTTGTTTTGCTCTGAAAAGTACACTTTGTCACCAGAGTTTGCTGTGGCAGTACTATGTCGTAAATCAAGGCGTCAAACTTTCGGAACAAGATTTCTCGAAAACGACTTGTCAGATTTGAAAGCAAACTAAAAACAAAGTTTTATTTTATTAGCAGTTAGTGCACAACCAAATGACCGATTTTTGGAGGGAGTAGACACAAGGATGACTCGTTACCGCAGGACTCCTTGTGCACGACACAAGGACGCCGGGCCCCGACAGAAGGACGCCAGGTCCTTATTCTTTTAAGGGACCAATAGAATTTCGGGTTTAAAAAGTCTGCTCGTTGGTTAAACGCCAAAGGGATTAGAAAGTGTTTAAGCCATATTAAAAACAATACGTCACAAGGACTCCGGACCCTGACAGAAGGACGCCTAACTTAACCTAACCTAGTGACGTATTTTTTAATACGGCTAAAGCACTTTATAATCTAGTTGGCTCTCAACCAATGAGCAGACTTTTTAAACTCGAAATTTTATTGGTCCCTTAAAAGATTATAGTCCTGCGTCCTTCTGTCGGGGCCGGCGTCCTTATGTCGAGTACAAGGAGTCGTTTTGTCGAGTCGTCCTTATGTCGCGTTGCCATTTTAGATTACGTGTTTCTTATGCAAACTTCGTTTGCGTAAGAAAATTTGCAAACTTCGAATTGCAAACTTTGCAAACTTCAAATTGCAAAATTTGCAAACGTCATTTGCATGTTTTTATAGAAAATTTGCAAACTTCACATTGAAAACTTTGCGAACTTCATTTGCATATTTGCATAGAAAATTTGCAAACTTCATTGCATATTGCTAATTTATTACTCATTGGAAAAAAAATCGTGCATAGGTCAAAACCTGTGAGCAAGCTCAGGATTACTGTCAAAGAATCGCTTCATTGAATGCACTTGTTTCTTAAAAAGTTGTTTTCGAAATTCCCCGTGCTAACCGCAAGTACCGAGCTAAGGATACGGGAAACCTTAACTTCTAATAGAGCTTTTGCCAAACTACGCCTCTCGCGGCAAGAGTTGGCGAAATCCGCCATTTTGAGTACATTTAAGTTAAGGTAAACAAACAACAACAAACTGTTTTCCATGAATATTGGTTTTGCTTTGTGTCTTTTGCTTNAAATCCGCCATTTTGAGTACATTTAAGTTAAGGTAAACAAACAACAACAAACTGTTTTCCATGAATATTGGTTTTGCTTTGTGTCTTTTGCTTGGTGTCTTATTGTTTGTTTACCTGAGCTACTTGTAAAAGCTGTAAGCAAAACCAAAAACCAATATTCACGGAAAACAATATTAACTTAAATGTACTCAAAATGGCGGATTTCGCCAACTCTTGCCGCGAGAGGCGTAATTTGGCAAAAGCTCTATATTAGTTTTTGAAAATTAAATAGTTTTGTTTGTTTCGTGAAGGTCCTGCTGGTACCGGCAAGACGGAATCCGTGAAAGCGTTGGGTCACCAGTTAGGTCGTTTTGTGCTGGTGTTCAACTGTGACGAAACTTTCGACTTTCAAGCCATGGGTCGTATTTTCGTCGGGTTGTGCCAAGTAACAATAATTATTTTTCATAAAAGACAAATTTTAATAAAATTTCCTGAATTCTAGGTGGGTGCGTGGGGTTGTTTCGACGAATTCAATCGTTTGGAAGAACGTATGCTGTCTGCCGTTTCCCAGCAAGTGCAAACCATTCAGGAGAACCTCAAGTTACATAAAGAGGGCAAGAAAGAAGGAAGTAATACGATTTTTTTTTTCTCAAACAATTTTTCCGAGGCTAAACTATTTGGTTTTTAAAGGCCTTTGCGTGGAATTGGTCGGGAAACAAGTGCGAGTATCTACCGATATGGCCATTTTTATTACCATGAACCCTGGCTACGCAGGACGTTCCAATTTACCTGATAATTTGAAGAAACTCTTCCGGTCCTTGGCCATGACGTCACCTGATCGTCAACTCATCGCTGAGGTCATGCTCTTCTCTCAGGGTTTCCGCACGGCCGAGAAACTTGCCCAGAAGATCGTTCCCTTCTTTAAACTCTGCGACGAGCAGCTTTCCAACCAATCCCACTACGATTTCGGTCTCCGCGCCTTGAAATCCGTTTTAGTTTCCGCCGGTAATGTCAAGCGTGACCGAATTACTAAGATCAAGGAAGATATGAAGTCGCGTGGTGAGTTGGTCATCGACGAGGG
Source organism: Lepidurus couesii (assembly GCA_022832235.1). Taxonomy (NCBI): domain Eukaryota; kingdom Metazoa; phylum Arthropoda; class Branchiopoda; order Notostraca; family Triopsidae; genus Lepidurus; species Lepidurus couesii. The sequence goes on from JAGJRP010001375.1 coordinate 14,331, forward strand.
CGCCATTGCTGAAAATCTGCCCGAACAAGAAGTGAAAACGCTACAAATTATTCCATAAAATAAAATACTGACTGAAATCATTTTTTGCTCCCTTTTAGATTCTAATTCAATCCGTTTGCGAAACCATGGTACCCAAGTTGGTAGCTGAAGATATTCCCTTGCTCTTTTCACTCCTATCCGACGTTTTCCCGGGCATTTCTTACACTCGCGCGGAAATGACTGGTTTGAAAGAACAATTGCGTAAAGTTTGCGCTGAAGAATTCCTGGTGTGTGGCGAAGGTGACGAATTGGGCGCCAATTGGACTGAAAAGGTAAGTTTGGAACTATCTGTACTGAATCGCTTGATTTAGTGTCAATATTGATCAATAATAGTAAGCAATCATATTTTAAACTTTTGTGTTTATTTAAAGGTGTTGCAATTGTACCAAATCAGTCAATTGCAACATGGTTTGATGATGGTGGGTCCTTCAGGTTCGGGCAAGTCCACCGCCTGGCGTGTTTTACTCAAGGCTCTTGAACGTTTGGAAGGTGTCGAGGGCGTGGCTCACGTTATGGACCCCAAAGCCATTTCGAAGGAAGCGTTGTACGGCGTATTGGATCCGAATACCCGCGAATGGACCGATGGTCTCTTTACGCATATTCTCAGGAAAATCGTGGATAACGTTCGTGGAGAAATCCTGAAACGTCAGTGGATCATCTTTGACGGCGATGTGGATCCGGAGTGGGTCGAAAATCTCAATTCCGTGCTGGACGATAACAAACTGTTGACTTTGCCCAATGGCGAGCGTTTGTCCATCCCGCCTAACGTCCGAATCATGTTTGAAGTAATTAAATCTTAGTTACAGGCAAAATAAGGTGATAAATTAATGAGTAAATTACTGTTTTAATGTAGGTCCAAGATCTAAAGTATGCAACGTTGGCCACTGTTTCGCGTTGTGGCATGGTTTGGTTCTCTGAAGACGTTTTATCCACGGAAATGGTTTGCGAAAATTTCTTAGCCACTCTGCGTAACGTTCCCTTGGAAGAAGGAGAAGAAGACTCGCGCAATAAGAAGCAAGGCGAAAACAAAGAAGACATCCTGTCTCCCACGTTGCAGGTACATAGTAAACTATTTTGCCAATTTTTTTATTTTTTATTTCAATCCCAACGTAGGCTTGCGCCTATTGTTGGTTTCATTATTTAGTTACACATTGATGTGATTTTTTTTTATAATGATAACCGACGTAGGCAACAGCCTTTTGCCAGTCTATTTATTGGTCATTTGATTTTACATAACATTACTAGATATGGGCTTAATTACAGGGATTATTCGTATTCTTACTATTCTAAATATTATGAACGTTGTATTATACTTTGTTTCCGTTATTATTATTATTATTGATGATTTGATTCTTCTAACATTTGTTTTCATTCTCGTAGGTCCAACGAGATGTGGCGAATATTTTGCAATATTACTTTACTCCAGATGGATTAGTGAACCGAGCTTTGGATTTCGCTGCCACGCTGGAGCACATTATGGATTACACGCGTTTGAGGGCCCTTGGTTCGCTCTTTTCCATGCTGAATCAAAGCGTGCGCAATGTGCTGAACTATAACCACACTCACCCGGATTTCCCCATGCAAGCCGACCAGTTGGAACGCTACGTACCCAAAGCGTTGCTCTACGCCATCGTTTGGAGTTTGGCTGGTGATGGGAAACTCAAATCTCGAAGTGAAATGGGCGATTTCTTGCGCCAACACACATCAATTCCTCTGCCGCCTACGAACGTCTCCATAATCGATTACGAAGTAATTTATTGCATATTAGTGATTTTCTTATATTTACTCGTTTTCCTGTAAATTAGTTTATTTGTCCCTTTTCTCTATTCTATCGATATATTAGCCGCGTTCGTTTTGACCAAAGTTTAAGCCGACTTAAAAGTCTACCCAAAACTTTATGCTTATAAGCGTTCGAGATAGGTAGACTTTGCTAAACTTTGGGCTTCTAAGCGTTTTCTTTAGCTAGTCGACTTAAACTTTGGAAGTCGGCTTTTAGTTTTGGTCCAAAGTCAGGCAAGTCTATAGCGTGTACTCTTGTGCCTAGACTTAAACTTAACCCCGCCTCTTCTTTATATATCTCCTTTGTTGATATCGAACAATTGATATATTGCTTTTGTTTATTTTCTACAAGCACCGCCCCTTGGGTGGAGCAATTGTAAACTTTTGCTTATAGAGCTTTTGCCAAATTACGC
>JAGJRP010001376.1:0-16554 GCA_022832235.1 Lepidurus couesii
CCCCCCTGTCCACTGCCTGGAAGATACATTTTTCTCTTTTTTCCCATATGATTCTATTATCTGTTCCTGTTGTACTACTACGCCAATCAATCTTAGCTTTATTAACATTCAAGACGAAAGATTCGAAAATTTGAAAGATTTGAAGGTTTGAGAAAGGAAACGAAAGGAAGTTGGAGAAGAGGTTACATTTCATGTAATTAGTCAAAAAAGCCTTCCCCTCCCCCCCTTTGTTATAGGAAAACGTTTGTTTTCGAAAAGGTTGTGGTTTTTTACGTAGCACTAGGCTCCTCCCCTGACCCCGCCCCCTTGGCCCGATGATAACAAAGATGGCGGATGGTCATATTACGATGGGCAAGTTATTTTGTGTTTAACTGAGTAGAAGTTTCGCGTAAAAGGCAAATTCATTGTGAAAATAAGTTTTGGGGAATCGTTTTCTAAAGGAAATTAGGGTTAAAGTACTGGAGAAGGTTCTGAATTAAGGAATAGAAGCAAAAAGGAATTTGGGGACGGGTTGTCAGGTCCCATTTTTTGCTAGCGGATTGAAATTTGAATTCGATTCGACGGTTGAATTTGGAGTAGAGTTTTTTTCTAGGCTGAGATAAGAAACAGCGTATTGTTGTGGTGTGAACTACCGTGAAGTTTGTTTGTGATAACCTCCTCATTTTTTTAAGGATACTTGTTATAACTAAAAAACAAACAAAAAGACCGTTATTTTTGTAATTTGCTGCAGCCACGATTTTAAAACTATTTCACATACGGGAAGCCGTTAAGGGTTTTTTTTTTTTTTTTTTTTTACAGCCCCCTCCAACCCAAATCTCTTTAACTCCGCTCGTTCACACTTTTGATTAGGGTAAAAATTTAATAATAGTTCTTTGGAAAATTTTTTTCATTGGCTCGAAATTTAGTACATTTTGGGGTTTGACTTTTCGTACACATTTTTTTTTTACTTTCTAAAGCTAGTTTATTTGGGATGAACGTGGGGGGTTTAGTTCGGAAGGAGGCGCGAGAGAGGGGTTTTTCATGAAGGAGTTGAAACACAGATGGCGCTGCTGGAAACGTTTCCTGGCGCCATCTGTTTTTTGTCCGTGATACCCTCCAAGTTTTACGCGTCATCGGTATTTGTAGTAAAAACGTATAAATTTCAACGGAAAACCTTGTTAGTTTATATGGTTAGTATATAAAAAAAATCAGAGAAAACGATCCGAAACTCTTGCAAAAAGTTGGCGACGTTTTTTCTACCAAAAAAAATGGAATAAAAATTCATAATAAATGAAAGAGAAAGAAGGCAGATTTTGTCACGCCCCCCTTCTTACTACCCCTCTTGTGCCCTGTTTTTTAATCAGAAAGTTTTCTTACAAGAAAAAAATGTCCCCAAAAAAATTTGTATTAGGTTTTTATACGTTTTTTTTTATTATTATCTGACAACACTGCTGTGTCTTGTTTGTAATATTTTTTTGCGTGTGGGGTTTTAACCATTTTTGTACTTTTGGATGGAAGGCCGTTTTGGTACAAGCCTCGTTTTATCTTTGTGGAATCGAGTTCTTCAATTTCTTTGAAAAATAATTTAATGAAATGACTTATATAGACCATCTATCATGTGGAAAAAGAACAGGACCAAATTCGCAACACCGAAGACGTCGTTGTAGACCGTTGATGGCACTGCCGATACTTTTCCCCAGGAAGTTTTGGCTTGACGTTTCTCTATATTATTGTTACCGTATAGTTTGAAACACTCGAGTTACTTGAATTACTGGATTTACGCGCCCCACGCAGAGTTGCATTGTAACAAAACATTGAGCGGGTAAAACTTGAAGATGAATATAATGCAGCGGATCATTAGGCAGGGCTTTTAAACTTTCCTCGAACTTTTTCGTTCTCGGCACACTGGCAGTATCACCATTTTGCCCCTCAGAACATGGGCCTATCTAATTGCTACGTTAAGGTGATTTGTTAAAAAAAAAAGTAAATGATGGTTTACAAATTAGTTCATCTGCGAGTCAAAAGAAGAATACATTTTGCTGTAAAACCAATTACGATGTTTCTTTTGAGTGTTCGCAACTTTGGCAGCCTAATTACTTCTCGTGAATTGAGGACATTTACGGGAAGTTGATTCTAATCTTTGAGCTATACCGGATACTCTGTGGGGAGGAGCTCACTTAGGACAACAAGGGCCTGGCTGCGGGTTTTGTGCGGTTGTGGAAGATCCCAAGGATTCCACAAGTGGACACCAACGTCTTAGAGTAATGTTTCCCTACATTACAATCAGTTTTAAACCTTCAAAAATTTCCAAAATGGATTTTAGCCTTGAGTATTTGTCCATTTCGAATATTTTTCAATTCTTAGGAATTTTCGTTTCTTTGCTATTTCTTTAAATTTTCAAAAAGCTTCCCTTGAAATATTATATATTTTAACTAAGTTTCGCATTGGGAAAAGGAACATAATAAAATTTCTTTATATCTATCGATGTCAACCACTTTATTATACAAACGAAAGCATCGTGAATAAAATGGAGCACAACGTGATGGTGACGCGGACAAGTGTTCCGGCACGCCATGAACCAATGAAATCGCTTCACCTGTACAGCAGACGCGCGTTTTAACTCATTTGCATTTTTGTGCAGAGGTCTTGAACCATCCATCTGACTATATATCAGCCCGCTCACACATCATTGTTGGATCGACTCTCGAATAGTTCAGTTGTACAGAGCTACAGAGTTTACTCGACCTAATAAGTTTCGCTTTTCATCCGAAAGCTGAGAGAATATCCGCTCTAGCGAGATGCTTTCCACTCAAGCATTAGTACCAGCCCTGGTACTTTTGTCACTATTTCTTGCCGCCTCAGCTATCCCCACTGCGCCCGCCGACACTAACGAGGTACACATTTTTTTTTTTAAGCTAAACCCACAGTATATGGGTAGGGTACGGTTCCTTTACCTACAACATTTAATTCAACTCTTACTTTCAATTTTATTAGACTTAATCTAACTATTTGCTAGAAAACTAATGAAGTGGAGATAGTACCTTCACCTTCCACCCGAAAAGGTGCCGCTTTGGTAAGTTAATTTTTCCCTTTCATTGTTCCTGGTCTCGTGGATCTGTCAATTTTCTTGTCTAAAGAAAAGGGAAATAGATTACCGTAAATCTAGCTGCATGCCGCCCTTTACTGAAGAGTTTACATACTTAGATTTTTACAAAACTTACGGGTGTCTTTATGGTTCATGGGCTCTTTCCGCGGCCTCCTTGGCTGAATACGTGGAATGCAAATCACTCAAACTAAAGACTCCTCGCGATTTCAGGTAATCTCTCGTGCTATTTTTTTAACTCGCGAACCATCGTAGGCATAGCCTGTTGACGGTTGCATTTATCGAAAAGTTCATTATTATTTCATTTTCATGGAGAAGAGCGAAGGAAATATTTAGTATAGCAAGAGATAATGAGAATCTGACCGAAATTTTAATTTTCCAATAGTGTTCGGCAGTTGTTGGAATGCGTTATTTTAGGCTCCGGTACTGATGGAATCGCCTGCAACTACCCGCATGTCATGCCAGACCAGGGCGTATTTAGTTACATTTTTTACAAAGGCCTGACACTGAAACCGACTTACCTAGCAGGGGTAAGGCTGTTCATTAATCGAAACGAGAAGAAAAAGCTGGTTCAAAGCCTTTCCATTCTAGAAATTTTTTTCTTTTCCATTTCCATTTAGAAAGCGGGTGAATTTCCAATGGGACCAGGTAATTGTGATGATTCAAATTCCGTCACAGCGTTCCAGTTCAAAAAGGGTTTTAAAACCATCAAGCAAAATGATGAGTATAAGATGGCTAAAATCTTGGCCAAGGAAGGAAAACCCATTATAGCTACCTTGTACTTCAAAGAAGAGTATGTGAGGTATCCCGTAGATGAAGACAACAAAGAGCTTTGGTTTGACTACAAGTAAGTTATGGGGAATTTTGTTTCAAATGTTTTACTCGCTGTTTTCTAGGTCTGGAATTCTGGACCATGAGAAAGTTTGCTTGGAGGACCTTTCGGCTGTGAGTTAATACAAAATTTAAAAAAATCTTATTTATGGAAGAGACAACTGTTAGGGCTAAAATGTTGACTTTTTTAAACTCCTTAAAAAATTACTAGTTAAAGTTCGGTGATTCGCTATACAAAGCTAGCATGATGGTGGTTGGGTACCGTCAAGAAAATGGCGTCAACGTCTGGATTCTTCGCAACGACTGGTTTGGAGCCAGTTGGGGGATGGGCGGGTACTTTTATATGAAGCGAGGTGTCAACGCCTGCCATATTGCCCTGAATGCTTTTCACGTCCTGGACTAATTCACTTTAACTAAAGAATCTCTCCCGTGTCCTGGAAACCCGACTTCTTTTTCTTTTAATTTGGGTTGCTTTTGTTGCTGTGTTCGTTTTGGAAATTCTTGGGTGCTGTTTCTTTGTTACTACTTTCGTTTTGATAGAAAATTGTACACGCATTGATTTGAATATCCTTTTAAATTCTGTTACGTTGTGAGAAATGGGTAAAGTAGTGAATTTTGCGGGGCCATAAATGCACGTTTTACGAAATACAAAAAAATAGTCACCGTATACCAAAATCGTACATCTTATTTCTAAAAGTAAACTTTCCGACTGGAAAAAAGCTTTTCTTACAGCTTTTAATTCCTCCAAGAAATTAAATGCACAACCACATTAAACTGCTATTATTTGGGCAGTAATAACGTACGTTATGCCGGGTCTGTAGCGTTACTTCGGGCTGTCAACGCCGTAAAGCATATCGACGCAACCAGGAATATTGAACAATATTAAGCGAACTGAATGGAACAAAATGGTGAACCTAACGTATAGCCTTATTGTATTAGTCCGGCTTCTCCTATTACTTTTCGTTCGGTTATTGTAGCGTATCGACTCTCGAAACACGGAATTTTAGAAACGATGAAAGAGTCTTCCGATTCTCCAAGAAGCTTAAAAAGCATCAAGAGGTTTTTTTTCGGCTTTTTCCGATTATTACGTGTTTTCCTTTGCTATAGGGATCTACAGCACACCTGCGCTGACTGGAAATGCTCCAATATTTGGGAATTATTTTCCTTGAATAATGAACACTTGCCTTGAATCTCCAAAAATTATCGTCGGCCAGATCTATGATGCGCCATCCACGCTATAGCATAGCTCATTTCCATTTAAATGGGAATAAAGATATGTTCTCTCATAACGCAGTCCTGTCCTCACGCAGCAGTCAGCACCCACTAAAAGATAGCCACCTGTTAGCCACCTGTTGAATAACAAATATTCAACTCTATAGTCTTTCTAAACACTGCTTTTGTCCAATTGCCCTTTTGAAAACCTTCTTTTTCCCGTGTTGCTATGCTCTATACTCACCTAATAATCCAGTAAACAATTGCCTATTCTATATCGAGAAGTCCGGAAGATGGTTTTTACGGTCGTCGGTTGACCATTGGTATATTTTCAAATGTAAAGGAACTTTGTAAGTTACAAGAGTGGATTCAGGCAAAAGGCCATACTATCAAAGATACGTTCTCAAACCTAACAGACCAGTTCAGAAAAGGTAACGAGCCATGATCCAACCAAGTCTTATCTTAGAACAATAAATCGATCCGACTCTAATATATTAACAGACGACGACACAAGATCTCCCGCAGCTTCTTTTAACCTGTATCCGACTAAATAGGGAGAGAGCTGTATTAATGCGCAGGGCCGCTCAGAGGTTAGAATTGGCCCGGGGCGAACCTAAAATGGAGGCCCCTTTCATGCACATAAGAAACTGTAAACAAATAGTATTTAAAAAACTTGAAAACCTTATGTAATCTTGATTAAATCAGACTTGATTTCAGGTAATTTGTTATGCTAATTTACTAGCAAAAGTCTAATGAGAAGATATTCGACATTTTGATTTCCCAAAAGTGTTCGGCACTTGTTGGAATGCGTTAATGTGAACTACGGAAGTGGTAATTCTTTGTGTCAGCTTGCGAGTTTAGTACCAGTCCAGGATGCACTTAGCTTCATTTTTTACAACGGCCTGTCCCTGGATTCGACTTACCTAGCAATGGTAAAAGCTGGGTTCAAAGACATTCGATTTTAGAAAGTTTTTCAATTTCCAATTAGAAACAGGGAGGAGCTGCTTCATCACCGGATCCAGGCTCTTGTACAACAGCACTTTCCGTCGCTGCGTTCCAGTTCAAAAAGGGTTACGGAGCAATCAAACAAAATGATGAAGTTAGGATGGCTATAATCGTGGCCAACCAAGGGCCAATTATAGCTACCTTGTTCTTAAAAGCTAAGTACATCGTGGCACCGACAGCAACAGCGGACAAAGAGCTGATAGACTACAAGTATGTCTACAGTTAGAGAAGGACACTTGACTTTTCCCACTTCGGGAACTTTTTTACTCAAATATTTTACAATATTTATTTCTAGGTCTGGAATTCTGGACCATGAGAAATTTTGCCTACAGAATCTTTCGGCTGTGAGTTATTACAATATAAAATAGTTGTAGAAATCTTCCAGTAATAAGTTATAAAAATTCAAGGCAGAAAATTTTCGAAACATCTACAAGCTTATTTATGGAAGAGACAACTTCTAGGGCTAAAATTTTGACTTTTTAAAACTCTTTAAAAAAATTACTAGTTAACGGGGACTGATACGCTATTCAAAGCTAACGTCATAGTGGTTGGGTACCGTAAAGAAAATGGCGTCAACGTCTGGATTCTTCGCAACGACTGGTTTGGAGCCAATTGGGGAATGGACGGGTACTTTTACCTGAAGCGAGGAATTAACGCCTGCCATATTGCCCTGAATGCGTTTTCGGTCTTGGGCTAATTCGCTTCAACTAAAAAATCTCTCCCGTGCCCAAACTTGGAAACCGATTTGTTTTTCTTTTCTTTTGGGTTGCTTTTGTTGCTGTGCTGGTTTTCGAAATTTTGGGTGCTGTTTCTTTATTACTACTTTAATTTTGATGGAAAATTGTACACGCATTGATTTGGATATCCTTTTAAAATCTGTTACGTATAGTGATAAATGGATCAAGTAGTGAGTTTTGTGGGATCAACGCACATTCTTAGAAATGCAAAAGTTATTCACCGTACACCAAAATCGTACATCTTATTTCTGAAAGTAAACTTTCAGACTGGAAAAAAAGTTGTTTTAAAGCTTTTAATTCCTCTAAGGAATAAAAAGCACAAACACATTAAAACTGTTATTATTTAGGAAGTAATAACTTAGTTTCTTGTCCACAAAAAAGTTACCGACGTTTCCCCTAAAGTTAGGCCGGGATCGGTAGCGTTACTCCGGCCTGTCAATGCCATCAAGCGTATCGACGCCTGGCTTAATTCTATAACTTTTCGTTCGGTTCTAGCTTCTCCTTTTTGGCTTGGACTGAACAGGTGAGCAACTATACGAAATACAGGAAGGGCCATATGGATTATTAAAACGCCATTCAACCAGTAAGAATCGTCGTCTGGTTACACAGAACGAGTTGATTTATATAGGTGTTCCTATGACGAAAAGTCGCGGTCCAATGATTGTCTCACGAGAGCTTTTACCTATTGTCTACCTATTGTATATTGTATTTACCTATTGGTTGAACCAATAGAAAGGGTGATACTCTTTCCAATATGAAGGCTTAGAGGATACACACACTAGCGCATCGACTCTCGAAACACGGATGAAACGATGAAAGGGTCTTCTGATATTCTCCAAGAAGCTTAAAAAGTATGAAAAGAGTGTTTTTTCGGTTATTTTCCGACTATTATGTTTTCTTTAACTATATGGATCGGGCGGTGTGCAGTGTACGTACACCTATGCTGACCAGAAATGCTCCAATATTTTGGAATTATTTAGCTGGAATAATAAACACTTGCCTTGGAACTCCAAAATTATCGTGTGCCAGATCTGTGATGCGCCACATAGCACGCTATAGCGTAGCTCATTTCCATTTATATGGTATAAAAACATGTTCTCTCATACACATGTGCAGTCCTGTCCTCCCTCAGAACCCCCTAAACGATTGGCACCTGTTTATATTTTATATTTTCCTATGCAGAGACTTTCTAAACACGGCTTTCATCCATTTCCTTGTGTTGCTATGCTCTCTATGCTAACTAAATAATCCAATAAACAAGGCTATTACAGTGGTTATCAAACTCTATTGACTCGCGGCTCCCCTGACACAAGCACGACTCACACCGCGGCTCCTTCCGATATATAATGCTATGTAATCCCAAATAGCCAACCGCTTTTGCCAAAGACTCGCGGCTCCCCTAGCCCATGGTCGCGGCTCCCCTGGGAGCCGAGGCTCCCAGTTTGACGACCACTGGCCTATTATGTATCGAGAAGTCCGGAAGATGTTTTATACGGTTTATACGGTCGGCCATGGATAAATCTTCCAATGTAAAGGAACTTTCTCAGTTCCAAGAGTGGATTCAGGATTCTTCTTCTTGACGTTTATAGTCGATTCGCACCATCTAACGGGCGCACTGTCGACTGCTAGGTAAAATCCCATTATATCAAAGTTACAATCCCAAACCTCCCCGACCAGTTCAGAAAAGGGAACGAGCCACGATCAAACATTCAAATTCGCGCATTTTTCGGAAGTTCAGGGCCTGAAAACGGAGAGCGCTCGTGGCGAAACTGGTTTCAGAGAAACTTTCCTATAGTGTTGACTCCTCACAAAAGCCTTCTTTCTAATTAAATCATTTCTTCCAGACAGGCGGTGTGCTAATAAATTTACAAAAATAACGACGAGTAAATACATGTATAAATTAGTTAAGTGTTCTATAAGTAAAAGCACATTAAACGAAGGATAAACTAACTAATTTGTGAAAGAATATAACTTTCAAACGCTCCATGAGCTTTACACAATTGTCGTTAGATGGCGGTCACTAGCAAAACATTGACAACGTTTGTTATTGCTTTTGCCCCGTGTTGAAACGCTTATCTTATTAGATAATTCTGAAGGCTGTTTGTTGTCAAATATACGAAACAAATTCCTTTGCTAAGACCAAAGCTCTAGCGTTCGTTTCAGTGTAAGTATAATCAATACTTCAGTTTCACTAATAAAACCAGGAAAATTACAATTACCACATACCAGGATAGCAATACTAAACTAAACAATTATAACTAAATAGTAAACAATAGTTTGACTTTAAACTTAAACAACTTAAGGGAGTCCCAATTACTTTATTTTCAATGAAATCAACCAGATAAAGCTCCTCAGCCGCCTTCTTCCACTCCTCATGGAAAACCCTTCCTTTTCAATGTAGGCTAAGATAAAACTTCTGGAGCATTATCTTAGTGAATACAGGAAACTTTTCTGTAGTACAACTCTTTTTCTTGGAGTACATACAACGCGTATTAGGGAGCATTATACCTACAAAATTCTTGTCTCGTTTAGTAAGAGTCAATGCGCCATGTATGTTGTTGGACGCAAGTTTGGCGCTTGGTTGAGTACTGCGGCTAGCAGCCGATACCTGTCAACCGCGGAAGTATCCACAGCCTTGCGACCCTTCTATTTCTCTGTCCACCCGGATTTGTTCGGTCAGCACCCGGTGGAGCGTCAAGTGAACGAAAACTCGCTCAAATTGCTCAACTATCACATCGAATCTATTATTCAAAGAAAGCCCCAGAAAGCCACCGAGCTTGTATTCTACATACGGAAAGTTCCTCACAAAACGCTCCAACCAGTGAAAATTAATGTTCCGCAATCTACCATTAGGGAAACTGTTCGTAGTATCTTGTCCGCCTGTTTCCTTCCCACTAAGCATGTTGACAGTCTGGCACAGCCAGTTGAAGTTCAAACTTCTTTGCGTTACACGATGGAAGTAGCTGAACGAGACTGGGAGTATGAGTTTGCGTCACGAGATGGCACGATGGCGCGGGAGGAGACGCTAACCGCGTGGCTGGCACGTGTTCAGAAGGACGCGGAAGAGGCTACGGCGGCTGGTCAGCCAGTCAGGGAGGAAATTATGCGGCTGCAGGAACATCTTTGTAGGCAGTTAAGTCTTAGAGATATTGTGTGGGATTGTGGCTGGGGCATGATGCATTTCCGGGGCTGTCTTCAGAGTTTCCGGAACCTGGTGACTCATCATCCTGAGACGATGGCGGTACTCCGGGACCAGACGCTCATTTTTGGGCGGGAAACAGGGGTGAGTCTGAAAGGGGACGTGATGTTGAACATTGGCGAAGTTAGACACAACTGGTTGGACTTTATTCGCAACTTGGAGTCCCACCGCGCCGTGCAGCGCAAGATTCCAATTCTAGAGAAGTCCGTGTCGCAAAATCTTTGTAATATCGCCGTCGTTCAAAGGCAGTACCGACCGACGGTATTGGCGGCCAGTTACGAGTACCATTTGAGGGTTTTGACGACTTCCCTGGCGGATTATAGGGGCAGACAAAGGTTCCCGCCAGAATGGTACGATGATCTATCAAGGTGGCAACTCGTCGTGGAAGGAGAGGCGGGTCCGCTCATGCTGGCACCTGGCGGGCAGTTTATAAGTCCAGCGTCGTGCCCTATCTTCCTACTAGTGAGCTTCATCTCTCAGAATTTGAAGGACGCGGAGGACAGAATTCTGGCAGATAAGGAAAAACAGACTCGGGAAAAGGCGTTGATGAAGCAATGCAGCCAACTGCTACAGTTGGAGGCACTAGAAAAGGACGAAAGCGTATTCCCTGAGCAGATGATTGAATGTATGGAGAAATTGCTCGAGGCCAAAGACATACTACAACCGTTGCTCTTCAACGGGAGGTTGAAAGTCACCCAGTACTACTCGGTACTGTCGGATGGAGAACTCTGCGTGCCATGGAATTGGAAAAATTGACACAATACATGTGATATTTCTTGCTTTATAAATCTACAGTTGGATAGACTCTCCTGTTTGACAGCAGTTACCTATTTGTAGAAAAAATAAACAAACTTGAACCCTAAACATACAATTTCTTCCATGCCTGTCCATTTTATTGCTGAGGAACTATACCCTTGCTGGCTCATTCGTAGGCCTAAAGCGCATACTCTTTCATCTTGAGGGTGGTCCACCAGAGATATGTATGGTAACATTTTGATATCTGTCTCTATGATGGTGAAACGTGTAACTGTAACTAATGAATCATTCGACTTTTCATTCCCTGCGTTTTGGAAGCAAATCGAAAAGGTTACCAGTAGCTCTGTAGGTTGTCCATATCGAGCCCGCAACCCAAACCAATTCCAGAATGGATTTTGAAACTGCGGGTTGGACACACGTCCAACTTAGTTCCTGGGAAAACTTGTAAGTAACTTCACTCAATCCAGTTTTCACTACTGCAATAGGGACTTATTATAAGGAATGCTACGTTTTCTAGTCAAGTAAATGGTTTACTTATCACTACAGTAACGGTTCGGTCCACTTGAAGACTCGGCAGAACTCGGCTTTTTAGAAATTGTTTGATAAATCAATTATGAAATTGAGTTAAGAGTTAATTTTCTCGTAAAGGATTACATTTTTAAGTTAACTTATCTCGTCTATAGAATTCAAGGAAAATATCCTCTAACCTTTCCCTGTTTTCTGATTGATATTTCCGCTTTCGCGGATCCCACACCACTCCTTCGGATCCTGAACCATCTTCATTTCAAATTCCGCGCGCATTTCTGAAGCAAGCCCCAGAGGGGCGGAGCCCCGCCCACCAATAACGCATTAACTCTCCGACGAAAAAGAAAACAAGCTAATCCTAAACCTCTTAAAAACACCACCAACGTATAAGTCAAACAACACCATTCCCCAAATTTTATATTTCTAAAAGGCAAGTAAGTTTTCTAAATGGCGGTGGGTGAACGAGATCCATTGCTACAAAATGAAGCCACCGAAGCTCCCAAAGGTAAAGTTATTATTTTTCTAATAAATCCACAGTGATGTAAAGGGTTAGCCAAACAATGTAAACTCATGAGTCATCCCTTGTGGCTTAGGCTTAAATTTCAACTCCCTTTCCCTTAAGAATTCTATTTAAAACCTTCAGTTTTTAAATTAAACTTATTTAATTTAAATTCAAAACCGAAGCTTTTAATTTTAAACAATATTGTATTCCAATTCAAAACATTCCCAGTTTATAAGAGCTCCGTTCATAAAAATTCCTAATTTTAATCGATTATCTTTCGTTAAATATAGGTGAAAGAGTTGAACAAAGCCTGCGAGGTAGTGCCCTTCCTGTCGATGAATTTCCGCCGCCATACTTGTCCTCGGAATCGCTGAGTGGTTCCAATGGAGTACCAATGGTTGCTTGTCGTGTTTGCCAGGCTATGATTGATATTTCAGGGAAGCGAGATCAACATGTCGTCAAATGTACAGAGTGCCAAGAGGCTACGGTAAACGTTACCTTATTTTCTGTTTAATTTTCAGGAATATTTAATGTTTTTCTTTTGTTTCTAAATAGCCAATACGTAGCGCTCCACCGGGTAAAAAGTACGTGCGTTGCCCGTGTAATTGCTTGCTCATTTGCAAGAGTACATCTCAGCGGATTGCGTGCCCTAGACCCAATTGCAAGCGCATAATTAATCTTGCTCCTAGTCCAGCCAATGCTACCGTGCTGACCATGCCTGGAATGTGCCGAGTCACTTGTGCACACTGCCATGATACCTTCTTAGTATGTGTTATATCTTTCCTCGTTCCTTCATCTCCCTCTCTATATTAAAAAAATTAATTAAAATCATTCATTTGTAGTTCAATACTCTGACAAACGCCCTGGCTCGATGTCCACATTGTCGCAAAGTGTAAGTAGAAATGCCATGGAACATGTTTAGGGTAAAAATTTAAACAATGGAATGTTTTGTACTCTACAGAAAGCTGGGTTAATGCAGATTCACAATCTATTTTTCTTATAAAGACTGGTTAGATAGCCATCGAGTTGCCTTTGATTGAAAACTAACTAAATTCCTACATTTATCATTTGTAAATAGTCTTAAATGCCATCTAGCGGTGGTGAACATTACTAGGTAAAGAGTCTAAAGTTAAAGTTCCCTGTTTGAAAGTTCGATGTGCTAGAAAATTGTAGGAACATTTGTAGATCTTTTGTTGGTACAGAAATGGTTTGTAAGAATGTTTTGCATTTGTAGATCCTCCGTTGGTCCTGATTTTGCCCGAAGCCGTGGTATTATATTCCTGGTATTAGCGGCTATTTTTCTAATAATTGGCATTGGAGTAACGGTAAACGCCATCTGTGATTTTACTTAAGAAATTTGGAATTAATTTGCTGAATTGTGATTGTAGGTAGGAACATATCATGTTGCTGAGCGACAAGGCGGGATTTTCGTAGTATATGTGGGTGTTTTCACTGTAGCTATTGGTCTACTACTTCGTAGCATCTATTATTGTTCCATGAAAGTGAGCGTCATTGAAGGACCTTAAATCTTCTCGATAAAAAGTTCCCAAGCAACACTTACATGGCTTTATGATCCCATGCATTAGAATTTAGTGTTTAAAATGGCCTTCTGATCAGGAAAAAAACAACCAATGACGTCATTTTTTGACCGTCACGAAATTTTTCCCTAGCGTGATAAAATGCCATAATTTAAACTAAAAAACACAAAAAAAAATGTTCTATTGCTTTTTATTTTCCCCCCTCCAACCCTCAATTTGAATTGAAATGTCAGTGCTTTTTCTTTTTGCGTTGGACATTCCATGCACTGAATGAAAATTAGGCTATTTACTCGTTTTTTGCATGGAAAGAGAAACTATAAGTGAGATTGAGGGGGCTTCTTATTCTCATAATTATACCCAATTGATTTTTTTACGTGTACATTACAGGCAGGCACCTTTATGATATACAATTTTCTCGGCGAAACTTTTGTTTACTTGTCTTTTTCTTATTTCTTCGATTATTTTGTACACAACCCCATTTTCATCAAGTCGAGCATCAAACGGTAATCATTTACATCAAAAGAAATGCTTTTTAGTATTGTAATTTAGTAGGAGCATCAATGTTTAATGTACACAAATTTTAATTGTTCTCATACGCGCCAAATTTATCCAAATTCCATTGCTTATCTCGTATTTCCTTCTGGATTTGATTGAATTCCGCTACAATTTGTTTAAAACTAGGACCAAGTTTCTCATAAGTTCCCACTAGACTCTTTTTTGCCTGAATTTCCTCTTTCAATTGCTTCTTTTCTTCACTTAAATATTCCCGGAGCGTTTTTAACGCAGCTATGGTCTTAGAAGTGTATGTTTCGCACAGGATTTCCATCTGGCGGCATCTTTAAGAAATAAATTGAAAAATAAATAGAATAAACAGAAAATAAAGTCGACAATGCACCCGCTAGATGGCGCAGACTATAAACGTCAAGAAGAAGAGCATAAAATAAATATAATAATATAATAAATGCAAAATACGTAGAATAAACACAAAATAAATAGAATAAATATAAAATAAATATAAGAAATAAGAAATAACTAGAATAAGTTATAAAATAAACAAAAAATAAGAAAAAATACAATAAAAAAGTGAAAATTATTTTAGAAAAACAAGAATTACTTGAGTTTTAGGACTAAGGCATCGGCCTTCAACACGAGCCGTTTAGTATTCATCTTACTAGCTTCGGGCTGAAGGACCAGAATCTGTTTGGTAATATATTTCTCCATTTTCGCTAGATTATCCAACATGATGTCTCTCAAACGCCTGTTTAAGTCTGAATTTTTCTTCCTTTTGAGGTCCAATTCCTTCTGGAGGTGAGCACATGTACTCTGCTTGTCGCTAACGATACTAGGCAGCATAGAAATACTTCTGTTAGGTCCCAGAGCTATACCAAATAGAGAAATTTATGTAATATTAGGATTTTAGAAAGAATTTTAGGGTTTTACCGCCGTGCGTATCAATGACATCTAAGAATTTAACCTCGATTGCTTGTGCGTTATGGAGTATTTTCTCTTGGAGCCAAAGAAGGTCACTTTTGGTGCTTAAAACAGCGACTGGACTGCTTTCTGGCGTTACATTGGGCACATAATGAGGCAAATTGCAAATGGATAGCTCAGCGTGCATCAAATTGTTGCAAAAACGTCTCCATTCCTATTAGAAGAGACTTTTAGTTAAGCTAGGAATACATTTTTCAATATAATAAAGGATTTAGTTAATTTACTTTTGTGTCGCGATCGTTAGAACTGGGAAGCAAAGCTTCATCTCTAAGCCAGGAAAGAAGAATTTCCAGTTGAAGATAGCGTTTTAAGTTGGACTTATATTCACTAAAGGTGTTGGTAACTACATCTTTGCTTTCCAAGTTAAATAACAGATCGTAGATCAAGTTTGGCTTAGTGCTTTTGATGCTCATTGCCGCTTTCTTTGTTCGGTTTGTTGTTTTTCGAATCACGCGTTTGAAATTACAGCTGGAAGAGGAGCCATCTAGAACGGAGTCGATGTTCTATAAAAGTTTGAAACTTGCCAACACCACCTAGTTCCAGACCCCGACACTAAGCGTTGACCCACTTCATTACGTGTTTCGGAACTTCTATTTGTTCGGAACGCCGTTCCTTCTTGTTCATTCATCAACTATTGTGGCTCCGTTCCGTTCCAATTCTGAATTTTTTCAAAAGAACAAGCTCCGGAACCTAATTCCAAAGCCGTTCAAAGATCCGAAAATTTTATGGAAAACAATTAAAAAAATTAACCGACTAGCTAAAGAAACCGCTTCTAAGCCCGAAATTTATGGAAGTCTACCTATTTCGACCGCTTACAAGCGCAAAGTCTTGGGAAGACTTTTAAGTCGGCTTTAACTTGCGTCAAAACGAACGCGGCTAATGAATCACTTAACTAAATTTGAAATATTCTTGTTGCGGACTAGGTAGACCGAAATTCATTCTTGTCAACAACAATTTTTGGGGTTCGAAAAATACCGATTTTGGGGGTTTTGGATAATACCAATTTTGGCGGGTTTGAAAATACCAATTTAGGTAAACAGGCTATTCATTTTGGGGGAAGGCTAATCGTATTAGGTATGCGTTACTCATAATAGGGGGTACCCACTCCTTTTGGGGCTACAGCTCCCGGTTTTGAGGGCTGGTTCCCCGTTTTTGAGAGGAAACAACCCATCTTTGGGGAGAGGTACCCATCTTGAATAGTAACTACCAATTTTAGCATTTCGTTATAATTTGGTTAGTTCATAGCGATTTGGTTAGTTGATTTTTCCATGATGACGTGTTTAAAATTCATTAGTTCAGCGAATTCCTTGAACTCGTGGCTGTTGAATGGTGGTCCATTGTCAGATTTGAGTACTTCCGGTACTCCGAAAATCGCAAATAAGCCTTGTATTTTTGGTATGATGCATTTGGCAGCTGTGCTTCTGACTCTGCTGACTAACGGGAATCGCGAATATTCGTCGTACAAGACTAGCAGGTATCCATCTTGAATTTCGGCGAAAAATAGGCATTCAACAGTGGCTTATAGCTTTGGTGAATGTGTCCTTTTCGGCGTCTGGCTCCGGAAGAGCGTCGTATAATGAATGTTCCCATCTGCTAATAGCGTTTTTCCTTGGGAAAACTGGTGCAGCACTTTTTGCACTGAATGCCACAAAATTGTGTGTTGTGCCGCAAAATTG
>JAGJRP010000134.1:0-78370 GCA_022832235.1 Lepidurus couesii
AAAAAAAAAAAAAAATTACATGACCTGAAGGGGGGAGACTGATCACACTAATCATGTGATTATTTTTCCACTCTTTCTGATCTGGTTCAACAGAGAGAAAGTAAAACTTTCAGGGTGAGACAGTTGGAACACTTACTTCACTTAAACAGTTACAGTAAATTGTGCTCAACGTGGTACGTGTATTACGTACCACGTAATACGTGGTAAATGGGACGTGTATTGCTAGCCGGGAAACGGATGGACCTGTTTCATTTGGTTCACCAGACCTACGTAAACACTGCAATACAGTAATCGTTACTTAACGACGGAATTTTGCTTTGTGGGAGCCAGTGACCAATATGTAGGCTTAATGTTCTCGGTTGTGTGCCAAACACGAAGAATTAGAATGTTCCTCATAAATTTTCCGATTTGGAACAATTTTCGCGAAACTGGACGTTAAAGAGCTACTTCTAAAGAAATGCCTCGAATTTATATACTAATAAAAATTGTTGTCTTCATTTTACGAATTTTTGTTGATTAGTCAAGAAAAATTCATAAAATGGAGACAACAATCTAATCATAAACTTGATGTTAAAGAGCTACTTCCAAATAAATATCTCGAATTTATGTACTGATGAAGATTTTTATCTTAATTTTGCGAATTTTCTCGATTTCTTAAATTTCGAAAACATTTTGGAGTGTTTGTGACGCATTTATTCTATAAACTCAGGATTAAAAACGTCCGTGTCTTATATCAAGTCATATACCTATAACTTCCTACACGTATTTGCTCTTTATTTTTTTAAAATTAATTTTACCAATCAATCTTTTCTAATCTCCCACTTTTCAACTGTCACGAATGTTTACGGGAAACTAGAAAACTTGCGAAGAAATTGCAATTGTGTCAGCTAAATAGCTTTGCTGTGAAGAAGATTTGCGTCGTGTACATTTCATGCTACATAAATATACATCAGCAATGGATAATCAAACCCAATTAGACGATTTTTCATCAATTCTTCTTTTGCCAGAACCGATCAAATTGTAGCGACGCCCTTGTTGCAAGAACCGTGTTTGGACTTGAATATCTAAGATTTCAAGACAGGCTTCATACCAATTACCCAAAGTTATAATCAACTCTTACTTTATTTAACAAAAACGAGATATAGTATTAAACTCGTTTTTATAATTCTTGCCAATTTATGTAAAGCCAGTAAAAGGAATGCGCCATAGTGAACCCGCAAGAGACCGACTTACATTAGCACTATCTCGGTTAGAATATCTAATGCTATGGATTGCAAAACATTAGCGTGTCAGAGAGAGAGAGAAGAGATTTGAGGGTCCTGCGGTGTGTTTGAGATTTGAGTCAGAGAAAGATGGATGCCAATAGTATCAAATGGGTTCACGATTGTTCACATAGCACTTCACGAAAAATCAGTAAGTTTGAGTCTATCTTGACTATCGTCTTTCAAGTTTTATAATCCCCCCCCCCCGTATCAGTGTCATGTCAGGTCTTTTTATACCAAAGTTAACGTCATGTCAACGTTATAATCATAGTACGGAAATATTAGAGAGTGTCGTGGAGATGAAACACAGGAAGAGTCAAGGGAGAAGAAAGGCCAATGTCAAATTGTTGGTCAGAATTCGCAGCATCTAAAGAATAAAATCCTAATATGAATAAATTCGTACTATGAATAAAAAGAGATGAAATACTTATTTGTGATTTTTTTGTGAATTTTGTACTCACATTTAAAGAAAATTTTCGGGTAGTTTTACAGCCAGGTTAGGTTCAGCCATTTTGAATTCCTCCAGACGAAATACAAATTTATATTAACCAATGGCTGGCAGAGTTTGCACTCTATACGCATACCATCGAACTGTCTTTATATCTATCTATATTTCCACATTTTCACTGACCCGTGTGTCAAATATCAATCCAAAGCCGACTGTTTTTGCACACCCGTGCATTCACGCAAAAAACGAGAGGTTGGGTCAATCCCCCCACCTTTGTATAACCCCCTTCTTTCCCTTGTCCTGTCGTCTTTTCTTGCTGCAGTCGGTAGTCGGTGTCCTCTTTTGGGGTCGTTGATATTGTTTTTTGGGCAAAAAAATCGTTTGAGCGGCGTTTTATCCAGCCGGCCGGCAATTTTATGCCTCCAATCTCCAATCTGATATCACTATTTTTTATATTTCTTTTTAGCAATGGCACCTGCTTCTCTTATACTCGTGTCCCATTGGAACTTGACTGTGCACAGCTTTTCATTACACATACAGGCTTTTGTTTCAATTGAAACAAAAGCCTGTGTGTATTTGTGCTGGTCCTATATTAGTCATCTCTCTTGATTTAATACCACTTTAAAATAAACTTGCTTTCGTTGTTCTTGCATTGATGTTTGGGTCCCCTCTGTTTCCGGTCCATTGAAATCGAAGCTTATTTCTTTTTTTTTTTCAAGAGTTGAAACAGAGAGACGAATATAATAAATAGGCTGCGTGACTAGGTCCCATGACGGGAATTCTTTAAACGATTTGTTTTGTTTTCAAATCTCTTCTATTTTAAAACGTTAATTTGAAATTTAAAAAAAATCATTTCAAACACAGCTGTGTTGCGTTCCTAGCATCATGGATAATCGTCGTGTTTGAAAACCTTACGGACGTTCGAAGTTTCTTAACGTTACTTTCCAATTGGTTCCTTTTCTTTTCGTATTATTGTGGATGACAGTTTCAAACGAACTATTTCCCTACACACGGCCTATTTCAAGTATTGTACCGTAAATAACCTTGTTTTTAACGAGTTTGAATTTGTCAGCAGCCCGACACTTTTTTTTCAAATTTATTCTTTCATTCTTTATGGAAACGAGATGACATTGATAGCTTGTGTACGTACGCACCAGTTAATTAAAACTCCTTCACAGTTTTCCGTCCACTCCTCATCTGACGAGGAAAAAGAGAGGGAGGCGAACTTTTCCCAATTACACGTGCAGAAGTCTGAAGATAAGTTTTTTATGACAGTCCGACAAATCAAGCTAATGTGTTTGCGACAGGCGTTGTCGTCGAGTTGTAGTTCCACTGATTTTTTTCCCGCCGAAGAATTTTCGATACGTTGGCGACATTGGAGCGATTTTCATTAGCGTTGCAATTAGAAAGAATTCGTTAAACATGATGTGGAAGTAAAGTTTTAGGTCTGTTGTAAGGCGTAATGGGCACGGTATGTAAATCAACGGCGAATTAAGACCTAGAATTGGATGTTTTTATATTCCAATTTATTATGCTCGTATATTCGCACGTATTTGCTCGAGAGAAGTTCTCGTCTCGTTTTCGATGTCTACATCGTTTAGCACTCTAGAAGTTGTTGGATGAATATGTAAATGTATTTCAAGCCCGAAATACGTAATGTAATATAAGATTCTTAATTGTCGTTTTTATTTATGTAAATATTTGTACAGAAAACCCTACTTTGGATAGCGTGTTTTGGGGAAGTTTTAGTACTTCGCGAACTGGTATAAATGGCGATCGATTGTTGTTAACTGATTGTCACATTAGGGCAGTTGGATTAGGTTGAAGCTTAAACTGCTGGTGAAAAACGGATATGGTGACGTGGGTGTGGCTTGAGGTCACGCTGCTGGCACGTTTATTTCGAGCTGTTCGCTACAACTGCGAAAATCTTTCTTTCTTGCGTATTTTTAGCGCGAGTGTCCTGTGTAAACCGCCATCAGGATGTTTACACAGTTAAAAATCAAGAAAAGTGTTGGTATGCGTTTCCGTAGCACTTTTTATATGAGCCCAAAAGTTGTTAAAACACATCTTTTGCACCTAATTTCGAAGCTTTTGAGCATTCTTATGTAACCTGAGTGTGCATGCAGCGTATCTTTTTGCAATTGCAAGTTTACAACGGTAAATATATGCACTTGGACAAGCGAGCTGCTTGTTTTACTGAGCCAATGCCCTAAATTATTGCACTACTAGAGGACATGCCGACCAAATTGCATTTGCTATGAGAGGATAGGCTTGGGTTACTGCGTTGGACACCGTAGTCGGATATTAGGTTTTTAGGTTTCGAAGATTCTATTTCAGCAAGAGAACCTAGCTATTATACGTCTACATATTACGTTAAAATGGGCATTAGCTTTTAGTTTATAGTATTATTATCTCCTCTGGAAAGCAGATCTACTTTCGTCGTGAAAATAAGTTATGACTTCAAACCATATACTATTAACATAGGTTTAACATTTCTCTGCGAAGGGTCTTTGGAACTTTAAACTTACTGTAATGAAGACGTGTATTGTCATTATTGTAATGAATGATGGTACAAGTCTAACATAGGCTGTATCATGATTACATCGTATTGATCAATTCTATCGTTGCTGTTAGAATGATAATGCTTCATTAGATTAAGTTTTTATTACTATAGTATTAATGGTTACAAACCTGAGTAAACATACGTCTCAAGTTCGTACTTGGTAACGTAAGTTCATACGTGACGTCTTTAAACTATGTATTGTCATTAGCACTGGCGTTAAGTATTTAGTTAAGCAGTAATTTAAAGTATAGCGAAAAGTGTACCGTCTATTCAAATAAAGAATTGTTGAATCAAGAGTAAAGTAAAGAATTTGATTTGAAAATATAGAATTTGAAAGCACAGATTTTGATTTTGCGGTTAAGCAGTGCGGATTGTACAGTGACAATAATACAATAGAATGAAGAATCGCGAGGCACTTTATCGCTGATAATTTTTTACATTATAAGTAAATGTTGAAGAAGGGTGTTACAACTCGAGAACTGTTATTAGACGTTTTGTATATTTATGGTAAAAATCACTGACATTTTTGCCGAATACCTTTTATGATTATGTCCAAAGAATATAAAGTTCTATGAACAGTAACAGGCTTCGACCTAAACTGGTAATAATAAACAAAAGTCCTGTGAAAATCGAATGAATAGCAGCAGTAAAGTCAAATTTTTCAATCACCAGTGGTTACCAAATCAAATCACGTATACTGCACCTCATATTTGTTGTTTATAGATGTATAAGTATACGTATATGTAACAAATATGACGTGAAATATATTTGACCTCAGGCTGCATACCACACAAAAAAGGTGTTTAACGAGATGGGTTATGTAAACCCATCTATGCAGAAAAATGATACCAAATGATGGTATATCGCTTGCAATATATCGTTTGGTTTGCCCTATTATTGCATCAATCTATTTAAGTTGGATTATCTCATCAAAGAGCTGCCGTTAAGCTTACAATTGCCCACGACATTGATCAAAGCATAGTTTAATGCATAATAAACTGAATTATATCCCTAAATAATGCTACAAGAAAACAACAACTGTCTTCTAATTCCGACCTCCCGGGGTTAATTGCAGCCTCAAGTAGTTACGAAATTCATGTGCGTTTCAAATCAGCGTGAGCAAAGTTACCAGTAGATTCTCAGTTAGATTAGACTAGTATTAGATAATGGTAGTATTACGTGTATGAGAGTTTCAGACCGTTGAATTCACTCTCAAAGAAAATTTTAATTGCACACTTAATAGTTTGGATCAATTTTTTTTAATCAAAAATACAAGTTTTTTGGTCTAGCTAAACTAACTAATTGTATAACTAAGGCACTTGTATAACTTGGTATATATAAAAAATGGTTAAATTTTTCCCTAAGTACAGACGTAGGTTTTTTCACCAATTAAAAAACTTAAGACTCCAGGAGAAAACTTTGGTGAAGAGGGTTGAACTCCAGACTTGTAGCAGGCGTGGTTTCTGTTAAAGAACCCGGGTTACTTAACGATAACCTAGAAGAAAGGCGTTTCCTTTTTTTCTTGCAGGAATGTTGATATACAGTACAGTTTCGGTAACTGTTTTCCGTAAAATGATTTCAAGAAATGTTACTGCATTTTCCAGGTTTCGTATTTCTCATATTTCTCAATCTTATTGAATCTATGTGAGCAACTATATTACATTACAGCTTAATAATTTTATTTAACTAATCTTAGAGATAACAGATGGATAAAGTAATGGTTTTTACATATTTTGAATCAAGAAATTATAGATTTTTGATCATATGTGATGATTTATTATCATTCGCCTTATATTTTGTTCGAAATTTTTATGGGACTTAATTGGTGGGACCTCTAGGATTCGATCAAGTAGGGCGGAGTCTGTTGATTGGTTCTTTTTCTGTTTGTTTAGGACTAGACTGGTCAGGTGTAAGCTGAGTTACCGAAAACTCGTATGGGATCAGTAATGAAGCGGCCAAAATGGCGTCCGTGCTTCCTCATATCGGATGTACTGCACGCCATTTTGTCGTATTCATGCGACTCGGTTTAAAATTATGATTTTTAGTTCCCTAAGATCCAGTACAGCTTTGTACTGCTTATGTACTGTACGGTTTGCCATCGTTTCAAGAAAACAAAGTCAGGACAATTAGTGTTAAAAATCATTGTAATCTTCACCTATACCCCGCGCAGCTTTACGTGCATAATTCAGATTGAAACAAGCCATATTTAGGGACAGTATGTTATCCTTATGGCATATTTCTGTTTAAGGACAGCAGCCATCTCAATAATTATTCGTATATGTGTCACGTAAGATCCGGTTCCCGATCAAAAGATTTGCAGCCGTGGATGCAGCGTTTTAATGCCTGGAAACTCGACCTTATTAGATTTGGTGTTAACTGAATTCAATTCCAACTGTTTTAGTCTTTAGACCGCTTAATTAATTAAAACTCCTTCTAATAAAAGTTCCCTTCGTCTTTTAGTGGCTACGGTAACTCAGGCTCAATTCGGCCCATGTTGGGGACCTTCAATTAACAAAACTGGGCCGGAAATTTATCGATAGATGGGTAGCGAGAGCAAGTGAGCAGAAGTGGTTGTGATCGTCACCAAAGACTGATTAGTACACCAATTAAGGATAGTTAATCTCAATACTGTGTGTTTCGTTACCAGGATATGCACTATTGCTGTAATTAATGTTTGATGTGATCGTTTCGTTGATTAGCCCCGACTTCCGAACCGGTGTTTTGTCACCTACGTATGTTTTAACGACTTTTTTTGCCCCGCAACATTGGACTCCTTAGAAGTCCGTGATCTAGATCGTCTCATTCCGGTTTAAAGATTTATTTTAAATTCACGCGTTTGAAGGGGTTCTATTGGAGAGTAAGACATATGTTTTACTAACATGTCTAATTGGTTCCTGTACCTAATGAGATCTTAAGCTGTACTCAAATTTTTGTTTGTTTGGCATATCACGTGTTAACCATGCTTGGTTAGTTTTACTTTCTATTTTCGTGTTTCACTGAAATATGAAGTGCTTAATACTGCAAACCGATTAGCTTGAATTACAACTACGGTTAATTCTAAGGTATGTGATAATACTTGAGTTGAGATTAATAAAGTTAAAATCAAGGAGACAGTATTTCACTTTGAGCACTCGCTTTCGGTTGATTTACTGATTTTCGATTGATTGAATGGATTTGAATTTTCAATTTTGTTGATTTCAACTGAATTAGCACTTACTTTCCTTGAGCAATTTTGATCGATTCGTCTGAATTTTTAGTCCAAGTTATTTCAAACCTCCCTATTTAAGAATCTTAGGTATCATTGGGCTTCGGAGTGATTCTATTATACGACATCGAGCTAAGTGGAAGCACAACCCGATCTTTCACTAATTATACCTAGAGCGTCGTGTGAATTTCTAATTATTTCTTCAGGATTTGCAACACTTTAAATAAACTCTTTAGCCACAGAGAGTTTTTGTTGCTTACAATGGGTGTTGTGGTCGTCTTAGAGTAATCCTTTTTGGATGGGACATATTTTTAGTTAATTCGTGAACTGGTTTCTTTGTTTTGTCGCTTTATTGAGTAATACGTACTGCTCTACAATCAGATTCCTTTAGGTACTACGTGCTCTACTTTCGCGATTCTTTAATTCAGATCAAGCGTTCTTAATCGTGTGCGTGTTTCTCGTGGTGCCGTTGCGTTAATTGATTCTACTTTCCTCCGTATTTTTAACAAAATCTATCGGATCCCGTACGAAAAAGTCTGACTTTCTACTTAAGTTAAAAATTACGTTAAATGCAGTGTTAGGTGAAGTTTCGAAGTAAAACTGCAGTAGAAATCGTGTTTACTGCTGTTTTTTTTCCTTTAAATTTAGACCGGAATTAAACTGCTGTAAGTATGGTAATTATTTCGAATAAAACTTAACTAAAATATTCCTATACTCGTATTGCTGTGAATATTATACTAACACAAATAGTAATTGAATAAAATTCGCTTTCAATTTAGGTAATATTAATTTTTTTAGGTCTAAATTTACATCAATTTACTGCAAAAGTTGAAGTAAACATCAGGTTTAATGCATTTTATTTACCGCAACTTTTCGTACGGGATAGTATCTCCGTATAACTAAAGGTTGCCGCTATATAGTAAGATCTCAAAATGGTACAATTCCTTTGATACGACGCCTTTAATTGGCAACTTCGCAAGCGAAACACCGGCCACTGTGGATTTACTAGATTACTGCAAGAATTAGATCAACGCGATTGCATTGCAATAAGGAAAAAATGCAGGGTATTATTTTCTGAGCCGATTCTGTGAGTTACGTTTGTTCTATCGATGTTGAACAACCCTATAAAGTTTAGTCTTTTACCCCCGTTTGGGTGGATTATCTTCGATTTGATGCTTGGATCACATTAGTTCAGGATCGCTGTACGGCTTTCGGGTTATTTCAGTTCAGGATTGTCTTACGATCTCAATTCATGGATTATTTCGACTTCCACATTAGAGTTACCTTATTATCCGGATACCTTTGAGGTCCAAACATGGATTACGCTGTTGTAACATATAAAATCGGCGTTACCTAGGAAGTAACTTAATTATTTATATTTTGGAAACTTTTTTTTAAGGGGCCAGAATGTCAAATGAGAAAAGTGAGTCGAAATCTTAATAAACCGCCGTTGATTCCAATTGTGTATTGAACCGTCAATACTGATGATACGCACTAGAGATCAGGGCTGCTCACGCGTGTCGAATAAAGCCCTAAATCCAGGTGTGAATACTTTACAAATATCGCCGTGCTTTATACTTACCGACTCAATTTCCGGATTGCCCGTCCTTGCGAACAAGTGTGGATTATGACTTCGCGGGTGGCAGCAGCTGTTGGCTAATTAGCTTCTACGTGCTCATTATGAACGCAAATTACGTCCGTCGTCACTTTGGTCCAGTGGCGGGGAAATTACCGTTTATCGCCTATTCTCTCAAGTCGACTCAAGTGCAGTACGCAGAATTTATCAAGGTATTTGCCACTCCTTAAAGCTGTATGGATTGGCCCATAGCTTAATATGCAGTACAGACTGCATTTTTAAAAATATTAAATGACCGACGTAGGCTTGCGCCTGTTATCGGAAGCAACTGTATTAATTCTCATGAAAGTAAAACAAGAAGGTATTGAGCCTCAACTTTAATTTGTTAAATAAAGTTGTTTATTTAATTCCATAAAAACAAAAACTTTTAACCAAGTGCTGTAATTGCACAAACCTTACGAAATGCACCGATGCCAGGAATTCAGTCCCTTTTTACCCCGCGGACATTACTATCCACTGTGCTTCTTCTAGCATCGGATTCTTCTCATCGTTGGCGTCGGCGGCGTCATCATTTTGGGGTTGAGTCCAAAACCCCCTTTCCTAACATACCGGATGTCGTTCTCCCGCCATTTAAAATGTTTGAATTTCCCGCCTTTGGTCTGGGATGGGGATCTCCCTGGTTTATTACTGTGGTCGCGCCCTAATGTCTGACGTCATAGGCTGGGAGCGTTTTTTTCCTCCCTACAGACATCTGTGGAGGGTTTGCTTCACCCCCTACTGGATCAAAGACGCAGGCCTTCCTCACGCTTATACCGTAGACCCAGCAGCCTAGGCTTTCGAAGGAAGTTTGGCCAAGCGAAGTTTCGAACGAAGTTTTGCCAAGCGAAGCCCGAGCAGGAACACATGAGGCAGGGTACAGGGAAAAACGACGTCGACCGTCCTGAATCCAAGGGCATAGTAGGAAGGTGATGAGCTGCACTGAGCTTCGATTAGTGCTTATAGACACATTTTGATAGCTCTGGCAAGACACAGCTTATAGCTTTTATGGGCAACACATCGATCGGCGGAGGAGATATGTGCTTGTATCTTTTTGTTTTTATTTGTATTGGAAGCAGTTTCGATGTGTGGGGCAGTTCGTACGTTAGCCAAGCGAGAAGCTAACTGCTATGTGAAAAATGTTCGGATCCTTACCGTAACAGATTTTTTTTTAAACTCACAGTATCTATAATATATCTATATATATAAAGGCCAGTTAGCTCTGGCTATTTTTGGTTTAAAAAAATAATTGATTTGCAAGAAAGATTGTCAATGCAAGAAACTGAAGCTCAGAATGTCAGTCTACGAATGAAAGATAATATGGAAAAAGAGAAACTGGAAGTGCTGAAGAGCAAACCCCTGCATGGTCAATTTTTTCGGGATATGGAAAGACCGTTCGTTGATAAACAGGCCACTGTGCAATGGCTTCACAAATTCCAGCCTTACGGGAGAAACGGAGTGCCTATACATAGCAGCACCCAATACTAGATACCACCAGAAGAACGTACTGAAGCAAAATGTGGATAGCAAGGGCAGCTTGTGTAACCATGCGGAAGAGTATATTAAGTCACATTTTCGCGGGCTGCACTTGCACTGAGTGAATACGTACACCGACACAATAGAGTGGCCGGCTATGTTCACTGACGTATATTTAAGAAGCAAGTCAAGCAAGTGGCGGACAAATATTATGAACACCAGCCACAAAAAGTTGAGAACATCAATGAAGTCACTATTATATGGGATGTCCCAATAATAACTGATAAAACAGTCTCAGCAAACCGCCCAGACATAGTGCTGCATGACAAGAGCGGGAGAACCTGCCTGCTAATTGACATCGCTGTCCCTAATGACGCGAACATCATGTTGAAACATAAAGAGAAGAGCTCCAAGTATAAAGACCAAATCGAGATCAACAGGATGTGGAATTGCAAGACGAAGACTGTACCAGGGGTAAACTGAGCTTTGGGCACAATAAAGAAAAATTTTGATCAAATCCTGAATATGCTCCCTGGTCACTCGTCAGCCGGAGAAATGCAAAAAATAGCACTTATGGGAACTTCATGCTTCCTTCGAAAGGGGCTAGGGTAATTTTTTTAAATCTCTTGTTGAGATCTGGTTTTACCACGTGACCACATTAATGTAAAAAATTGTGAGAGGAAATAATATGTACTAAATATAGAAGCTCGAGAGCCTATTTTAACATATTTGAGGATGATATAAGAAAAGGAAACTAAAACACCTTGAAGGTATTGAGGTACAGAACATATATACAAAAATGTGGTCCACCAGAGGCACAAGAAAAGTTTTTTTTTCGGCCTGGAGGCTTCCACGCTCAAAAAGTCGCGCGACCGCTACCTTTTTTTTAAGGCGCATTTTCTTTTTCGTTTTCGTTGGTGTGTGAAGGTCTTGCATTAATAGCGTCTCCCTTAGTTGTTCTAGCAGAGAATGTGGTATGATATTAGGAGTAGGTGGAGGGTGAAAAATGGGGCGAATAGGAAAGGTGGAGTAGTAGGCGTATCGACAACTCTTTTGCTCACTTTGGCTGGATATAGATTTGCCCAGAAGCTTTTTTCGTTCTTTTTCTAGGGTTTATTCAGTTATGTTTTAGGGTTTATTTTCTTGACCTTCGTGTCTTAGAAAAGAAACACCTAGGGCTTTTCCAAGTGTGAATCCCAGGCCCAGGTAGGCCTATATACCTGCTGCGAATATATGTGTGCGCTATCTTTCCTCGTGATTACATCCGGACGAAGTCATTTTCGTTTTCGGTTTGGCAAAGCCCCCTTGTCAGATCGCATGCCGTAATTCTTAGCTTTTTTCTTTTTTTCTAAAAAAGCTAGTTAGTTTGCCTTACTTCCTTATGTATAAATCTAAATTCCTCACGTAATTATGCCCCTTCCTTTGAGAGTTTTCTTCACTTTTTGAAACACTGAAACTTTTATACAAAATCAGCCTTAATTCAACCTAAGTTCTGTACAAAGTAATTAATGAAAGTAAAAATAACAGTAATACGTCGTTTTTTAACGTAATTTCTGATTTCTGTTCATTAGTTATTTAAAGATAACACTGATAGACCCGGTTAAATTACCCTCCCTTCATATATATTTATATCATAAGCTTAAAAGAGCTATGTAAAAACGGACCTTTAATAAAGATAACCAACAATAGGCGGAAGCCTACGTTGGTATTAAATTTTTAAAAAATGATAGAGACGTCCTTTTATTTCTAAGCGCAAATATTTGAGATGCTTTAAAACGGAATAAAGTAGCGTTTAAAGGCTTCCAAGTGTTGAAAATGTTCGAAATTGCTGCATTTTTACTCCCAACTTTCGCATGGTTAGTTTTTGGTTGAAAAGATACGTAATAATACGGATTAAAAAAATTTGGCTTCAAACATGCCGGGAAATTTTTCCTTATTTCCCAACTCATTTCGTTCTAATTCTCTGCTTATATTCCTCTTGCACTTCAAGAGCCTAATTACATTCACTTCGTTCGATAAAAAGTTGCTTCATTAAAAAGTAAAATAAAGTTACAGTCAACATAAGTGCTAGGGGGAAAGGAAGTGAAATATTATCGTTTCTTCGTAACAAAACTGTAAAAATTCCGCTAATTTTTACCCAAACATTAGTATAATTCTCTTATTACAATTTTAAGCTCAATTACTTTTAAATATATTTAGTTACTTGGAGACAATAGGCGCAAGCTTACAACGGTTTATTTTTTTCAAATATATTTAGTTACAATTATTTTCGTTTTATCCAAGACTTCATTCTAAAGTATTCTAAAACTGTTTAATTTAACTTAAATGGCCTTTTAATTTCGTTCCTCTGAACTCGTAATATTTTTTTAAATGATTCAGTTCCTCAACGTATTTTCTTGCAATAAGAAAGCGCCATGAAAATATAAACTTGAAGCGAATTTTAGGAAGCTTAATGAGTTGGTATAGCAGGTGTACAAAGAGTAGGTAGGGCGTAAGAAAAAGAGTTGAATGTATGACAGAAGTTTCCGGTTTTGATTTGCATGGCAAAAGACGAAAAGGTTTTTAATAAAACGAGCCCAGTGGTAAGAAGGCTCTCTTTAATTTGTACGATAACAAAGAGTGCTCCAGTGCAAGACTGTGGGATTGGCATGGGAATCCAGGTGAAATGAGTTCCTGTTCTTTCACAGCCCTTGATTTTTATATTTGTATTACCTACAAGTTTGGTGCAGCACGCCACCAGGTTTCTACCTATACCTGGCCAGCCTTTAATTTACCAGAAGGGGAGTTATTTATAGAACAGGAGCTTTTGCTGCAAATGGGATTCGCATTTTTAATTGGGAATTTCGGGGGGAATTAGGCCTAGCGTAACCAAGAGTGTCGTTATTGGTGCTAGTTATTATAACTTTTTCAGGTGGCATTGGGTACAAGTAGGGAGGTCCCCTCACCCCCTCCCCTACCTCCCTTTACAAAATGGGGTGGGCGATCAACTTTTGCCGTGACGGAAATAAAACTGGTAGTGGTTGCGTTTTATGGCAACTCTTCGTGAACGTGAGCATGAACGGGCAATGTAATGGCAGAAAGAAAATGAAGCAGAGGGTGTATGTTAGCAAAAGAAAAAATAATCGAAAAAGAGAAAAGGAGGCATAGGTACAGTTAGCCAAAAAGAATGAAGAATGTATCAGTATATATGGGGGATTATGGGTTATTAACTGATTGGGGAGGGTGGCTTGGGAGGGTTTATATAACGGACACACCTTGGAATCCCCAAAGCTGAAAAGTAAAGGAACCGTGGCGTATATACACACATACATATCCGTATACGTTGAATGAAATGTATAGGCTTGTGTAGGCCTATAGGCTTTGTGTGTAGTGTACCGTACGCATACACGCGTATATGTATGTACAATTGTTAGGACGTTATAATTCATGTATTTCGCATAGGGATGAGATAATTTGTATACACGTGTATAGTTTATATGCGAGTTCCGGTTTTTAGTAAGGCTAAAGTCGTTCGTTTGTAGGCTGTTGGAAGGCAAGCTAGAGGGGTTGAGGGGTTGAGAGGGGGTTAAAGGAGCGGGCCTAGGTCATATGTCCTGTATATATACACGTTACCTTGTGTTATACCTGTGTGTACATGGCGTGAGAAAATGTCGTTAGGCAGGAAAAATGAGAGGGCGAGCACAATAATGGCGGAGTCAGCCGGTTAGAGAGGTGGGGAGTTGGGGTATGTTAAAACCCCTCTTGCGGCGTTCGTTCGTTATGCCGTTTCGTTGGCACCTTTTTGGAGTCTCCAGCTACCCTATCCACAGCGGTTTTGTAGGTCCAACATTTTGCAATGCTGGGTGGTATGCTTTTCTGCGTAACTGTCCATTATTTTTTAGGGGGTTAAAAAAAGCGCGGTGTAAGAGATCTTGCCGTTATCCGGCCAGGGCGGAAGCGAACAGCATTAATGATAAAAGGGTAACGGAGCCAATGGTGCGCCACTTGGACTCCTTTTCTAATAAAATAAGAAAAAGGAAATTTGGTACTTTAGCCAAAATCTCTTGCATGTACTAAAAATGGTCAAGTTCTTTTTTTAATAAACCGCGGTCAACTTTAAAAGCCTTCTCTAGAGAAGTATTAAAAAAATTGAACTAATAGAAAATCACTATATTTCTGCATTTTCAAAAGTCATTGTATTAGGTATTTCCCGATTTATTAATTCAGAAATTTTTTGATAATTTTTGTTGTCATCTTTTAATTTTCGTTATTTTTTACGTATTTGAGAAATTATAGTTTGTACTGGATAACTGTATTTCTGCATTTTTGAAAGTCATTCTAATCAGTATTTTCCGATCTATTGATTTATGTTTTTAATGGTAATTTTTATTTTCTTCTGATTTTCGTTATTTTTTATTTACATTATTTGAGAAATTTTATAGTTACTAATGGGTAGTTTACCGTCTCTTTTATCGTTGCCTTTTGTAATACAAGTGCAGTATTTATTCGCTATTTTATAGTTTATTCAGCATTTTTATTTATTTATTTACAATTTTCAAGACGAACCTCGTCGTCAGTATTTTTATAACCGTATATAGCCTACAGAAATTGAATAAATCTTAAGAAATTATTTAAAACTTGCTTAAACATGTCTAAAGCAACATTTAAAAAAATATTCGAAAGAAAATTTTGAAGCTGTGTTGAAATTAATGAAAATATAATTGTTAAAAATCCCATATGCCTTAGTTTGGTGTAGGTGGTTAGCATGGGGAGTTTCGGACCACATTTTTGAGAAAACCAGTGCATTTAATGAAAACATTATTTGACTGTAAGCTTGATTTTGCTAACAGGTAGTGCACAACCAATGCACATTTTTTTCCAATAAGGAATGGATCCGCAACAGGTAAATGAAGTTTGCAACTATGAGAAATACGCTACATAAAAATCTGCCCTTTGGTTGTGCACTAGCTGCTAATACAGGAAAACTTTTGTTTTAGTTTGTTTTCATACCTGAGAAGCCGTTTTCGATAAATCTTCCGAAAGTTTGACGACTTGATTTGGGACATTTTGCTGCTACTGCTAACTGCGGTGGCAGTTTGCAGTAGCAGCAAAATTGTACTTTTCATAAGCAAAACAAGCCGGCAATTAGCTATGTATTTAATTTTTACTTTATTACGCAAGGCTTTCGCAAAACAATAACAATTGTCAGCGCCATCTGTGACTGTTTCCAATGAATAGGCTAAAGCATACGGGAGCCTTAAAGCGAAATTGAAAAAATATTCGAAAAAGTAGCAAAACTTATAAAAAATTTCATTGTTAAACACAAAGTGAAGAAATATGTCAAAAATGCTTGAGACCAACATGAAAACTTGTATTTAACCAGAAATGAGCATGGAGACAAAACAATCATACGCCATTTTTCGTTTGCAAACATGAGAAAAAGGGGTTGATCCATTCATAACATTCAAATGTTCACTTTTCCACTGAGATTTTTTTTTAAACCGGGGGACCAACTTCCTTTTTATGTTTTTTAATATATATATTGAAAGGGGGGGAAGAAGGAGGAGGGGAGAGTATCATTTGGGGTCTTTTATTTCGAAGATTATGCAAACATTTTTGCGTGGCGCACAAAGGGGGGTAGTGGAAGTGTGGGCGAGGGGGTGGACAACACGGGAGTCAAAATAAACCAAAAGTTCCTCACAAACTGAGAATTTTGTTTCGTAAATTCCACTTTTGTTTCAGATGCACACGTAAACCGGCGGACAAGGCGCAAAGAGTTTGTTTTATTATTACACTATTTTTTAGTAGGGTGAGAGGGGCGGTGATGATGCTGTTTATTTTTCTTCAAATCTTAAGTTGATTTTTTTTCTTTTTTTCATGTTTTGCTGAGGTGGGCAATTATTTGTCTGTCCCATCTGAAGAGTCACAAGGAGTTATTACACAACCAGCGATATCAATGCCACACACTTGACAGAAGCTTTTTCCATTCGGCTCTCGAAGGGGAAAAAAAGGCATTAAAAATAAAAAAAAATTAAACATGGAACTAAAAAATCATAGTCCTCCTCCCAGCTGGGTGACCAAGAAAAATGCGCGATTATATTAGTTTTTTTTAGAGCTGCAAGAGCTGCAGAGGAACCAGGTTTTGTTTTCGACATGTGTGAATGCATGAGTCCCTTTCTTCCACCTTTTTTAAAAAAATGCAAGCTAATGTTTTTTGTACATTTTGGCGGCCTTTTTTAATATATCAACGTAAAACGTACACAAAGTTTGCCTAGCTATGAGGTATATCTGCAAAAGCGATGGATTTTGCTGCGGCTTCTTTTTAAACTAATTTACACAGGGAGAGGGGGTAAAAGAGGAGGGTTTTTGCAGTGCCATTTTTTGTCTCCAATAAATGCAAAGTTAGAGAGGAATTCTGGATGGTGATAGGGGGGGACGATTCGATGTCTTGACGATCTAGCCCTGCTCTGCATGTATGTACGTAAATCAAGACGGTTAGGATTGCACAATCAAAGGGACGGGGGTGGGGTGAGGGGGTCGGGATAACAAGTTTTCTTTTTCAGAAAAAAGAATGTATAAGCCACGAAGACAGTCTTAGAAAGCCAAAAGCGACACAAGGGATAGTGGGCCAGTTTTTTAAAATATATATATGTACACAAAAGGGGGTAACGGAGGGGGCGGGGGGTAAACGCAAACCATTGTACAGGCTAGCAACATTGGACGTATAATTTCCTTGAGCAGAATCTGGCCCTTGATGAAACACAGAAAGGTGAAAAGTAAAGAGGTTTCAATCTTAAAATAAACTTTTAAAAATCGAATTAATTGAAGGAGTTTTTTCGGTCTTTCGCCTCGGTGCAAAGCAGCAAAGTTCCCTCTTTTCGTTTCTTAATTCGGCTTCAGAGTATTACAGTCCTAATAATTTATTTCCTTTTCAGTAATTTTGCGCTATCACTTTGAATTAATTCGGTTCTTTTTTTATTTTTACCGGCCCAGGGCAACTTAGAATCCGTGGAACAGCTCCTTTATCCCACTCCAAGAAAAAAAAAAGAATTGCCACAAAAATTAGAAAGAAAGCCCTGCGCGATTATACTTCCAGACCCTGAACCCATTGCACTGCCCAGTAACGGAATAACAATTACGTGATGTTTTTGGTAAGAAAAAATAGGGAAAGTTAAACCAGGCGTTAATTAATGCTGAGAAATGAAAAGGACCAGGTCATTTCCAGCCTTAGGGCTTATTTCTTTTTAGAAAAAAATTCAAAGAAAATCTACGCCTACGCATAAGTGTTTTTCACATTAACAACTGTCCACGTATCAATGAAATCACGGTCAGTTTTCCGCTGATTACGCACATAGAGAAAGGTGTCTGGGGGGTTTTCGTTTGGGAGAACACGTGGTGTGCTTTTCTTTTCTGATCCCGCCGTAAAGCTATCTTCCGAGAGTATTTTTTGGATTTCCTTCAATTTTGAACCACGCTTGTCTAATCACTCTTTTTGTAAAACTTTCCCCAACACTTGCCCCAGTGGCGGTACGTCTTGTTGATCTTTGGATTGTCGGTTTCGCCCTTGTAAGCAAAAACAAAAATAATAATAAATAAAAATCATCCAAGCTGCTCGTTAGCTTCTTTAGAAAGTAAAGTAAAATCTGCACACACAAAGCGTTAGCTAATTGAGCTTATAACTGAAAGAAGCGTGTGGGCGACAAGGTTTTTTCCTTTTCTTTCGAATTAACTGAATAAATTAGCTATTTTTCTGAAGATTTTGGTCTCGGATTAACTTGAATTAGCTGCCTTTCCTTTATTTCATTTAGCTTTGATTGGTCAGCACAGTCCTGGGACCACCACCACCAGTTGTAAAGGGGTTAGTTTGTAGAAGTGCGGAAAAAAGGGGGTTTTGTTTGGTTAGTTACTTCGTGCTAAGAAAAAAAGCGAGGAGAAAGCCTAGGAACATCACGTCTTTTGCTTGGCCTGACGCTCTTGAGGTATGAATTCTGTGGGGTGCACCAGCCCACCACACACTTGTCACAACACATGTTCTTCTTTTACCTTATTTCTTCCTTTTTTTGCAAAAAAAATCGCTTTTAACTCTAGAATATATATCGATATCAATAGCACAAAAGCAGAAAACGGGAGAGGGAAGAGGGCGGGGCCAGAATGTTTCTTTTGAATGCGAAAAAGAATCTTGCGGATAATTAACAACATTTTGTTTCTTTTTTTTTGCTGAGGCTGCGCTTTACGACTCCCGAACCGAAAAAAGAGGCTATTATAACAATTAAGTACGCCATTAACATACACCTGTGACCAAACGTGATTTGTTTGCTAAAAAAAAGTTTGCAGAGAGATAGAGAGAAGCGAGGAAGAGGAGGTGGGGGGTGGGTGTGTTTAGCTTTTTTCTAAAATTAATTGCACGTAAAAAAAGGAGTTATTTTTTTCACGTTCGAAGTTGGTGGGACCCGGAGACCCGTTAAAGTTAAACAGCGGCAGTAATTTTTTGGTAGAAAAAATTGTGATCGACCAAAAAGTTGTACGTACAAATGATACGTCTTTTTAAAACCCTTAACCCCTCTTGGGAATTATTTTTTATCATTAATTAGGGCGCGGACAATCATGAGAGATGAGAGGGAGAGGAGAGAGAGATTTGGGGATTCAACAACAAACAAACAAAAATCTCCTGATGATTCTTGACACACAGTTTCTTTTTTTGCAACACTTCCGTGGTTGTTATATGATTTCCCTGGGTTTGACAACAAAACATCAAGGGCTGACGAGACGCGGCTCATCGTCCCATATGTCTCCGTGATGCATTGCGTGATTATTGTCATACTTTCATAAGACGGCCAGACCCTTTTTTTCTTTCTTGATTTTTTTTCACGAGGAAAACAACAGTTTTTAATTTTGCTTTGCAATAATTCGAGGTAGCTGTCATTTTTTTGCGTTTTTTCTTCACCGTGTTGCTTGCTTCATTCATCGGATAATTCGGAATTCACAGTGACACACAAATTGTCGTTCGGTTCCAGTATTGCACTTGGCGCCACCTTTTGAATGCTTCTCTTATCAAAGATTAACTTGAAGCATTTTCCAGTTTTTTTGTTATTATGTTTCCATTATTATCTTCTTGTTGGTTGCACTTGATTTCATTGCACGAAAAGATTGCCTCACACACATGTATATCATTCCAGCGTTCAAAAGTAAAAGGTTCCATTTTCCTTTTTTAGAAAAAAGAGCATTTTTTTGCAAAAATTCTTGGGGGGAGTGGTGACCTTTGGTATCAATTTTGTTGTCTCGTTGGCTTCCATTTTTGGGATCATTTGAAAAATTTGAACTGGGGGATTTTTGACGATCGTAAAAATTAGGGAAAAATTATTATTTTTTTGCGAATCTTCGCCCCTCGTTACTGCTTCTCTTCCAAATAAAGTTCCTTCTGCTTTTTCTCAAATTGTCGAACCTTTAATATCCCGTACTCAGTGCCATCCCGGGTTTAATCAAACGTTTTCGTTCTTAAACTCATTGGGGATAGCGAATGAGGGGCCATCTCGTGAGGGGTGAAGATTCTGTTGCGGGTCATTTGGTGTTACAGGAACTGTGCGAGGAGCTGCCGGTGGAATTGGCGTGCCCAGCCGCTCCTAAGGCCGCGCCGTGGCCGGAGTGTGAGTCGCTGGGGGTCTGTCGCTGACTGTTTTTCTTGTTTTTCATGCGCCGGTTTTGGAACCAGATTTTCACCTGTCGTTCTGTGAGGTTCAGGTTCCGGGCCAACTCCCAGCGCTTTTGTTTGGAGACGTAGGCGTTGAATAAAAACTCCTTTTCCAATTCGAGGGTCTGGAACTTGGAATAAGGCTTCCGCTTCTTCCGGACCGTCACTTGACCCGTCCATTCCAAAGGGTTCGGGCCTAACGAACCTACCGACGAAGAGTAGAATTGCAAGAAATCTTATATCAATTGAAATTATCCATTTACTTTCGCCGTACAAGCTTAATCAACGCATGCAATACCAATTATACATCGGATTTTCTTCAGCCAATTCAATTTTTTACTAGCTTTTAGGCTCCTGTATACCGGATATTTCTAGACCTGTATTCTAGACTTTCTAGATTTCATCGTCTCAAGACGCTGCAACACGTTTCAACTCCTTATGTCCGTGCTTAAGTTTCCTTCATTCATAAGAGCAAAAAACATCGCGATTCTTAATGTAGTGGAACGAATACTCTCAGCAAATCGGATTTACTATTGATTATTACTGTTTAGATAGCTTAATAAAGATAATTCACCTTACTTTGGTGTTCTTTTGATAAAAAAAAATTGCGGAAATTGTAGTAATGTAGGAGGAAATAGTCGACTCTGTAGTCTAAGTGATTTTCTGGAGATTTTGAAAACTTTTTTTTTGAAAAGTCGAAAGAAAAATCGGTATTTTTGGTAACGACCAATGCGCGGTTTGAAAAAAAATGCGCGTTTTAGTGGAAACGGTAATAAGAATTGACTAAATAATAGACTTTGTAGCTGAAGAGTTTTCACTCTTTTTTTTGCAAGAAAAACATGCGTTGTTTATGTGGTAACGACCAATTTTAAACAAGTTGAAACAAGTGGTTTGAAAAGCGCGGTTTGAAACCAATTGATTGCGCAGCTGTGCGCTGATAAAACATATACCTAGAAATTGAGACCTTAGAACATACTCCCTTACGTTATGCTTTGTGGTCTCACAATATCAAATAGAAAATAAATAAATAAAATTACACTTAGAAAATGGAAAGGATTTTACGACGTGAGTGAATACAATATATAGATTGAGAAACTGTTATTGGATATCAAATTTATTAACTTATTAGCACATACTTTCCATGTATTTGCACGGCAACGAGCTTAGCTCAGACCGCTAATAAATTACAAAAAGTATAGATCGAGAAATTACATGTATCTAGAAATTCAGACCTTAAAACATCACTAACCTAAGTTATGCGTTGAGGTCCCAAAATATCAAATAAAAATTCTAAATAAAACTACCTAGAAAATTGAAAGGATTTTAAGACTTGCGTGTACGCAACAATGCAAAGGCCTATCGAGACACTTGGGTCCTTCTTGTCACTTGCGTGACGCTAATGATTACGTTCCGTTGACGCGGATGACGTCATTGGAAAAGAAGCTGGAGGGGGAAAAAAGAAGAGATGGCAAAGCTAGAAGTTTGTCTGTCAGGGTAATAGGTCAGAGTAAAGGCTTTTGGGAGGTTGGAGGAAATAAATCTGGTGAGAGACCATGGGTATTGCTCTGCTGCATGCAATGGCCCATTGATCTCAGCATTCCAGGCGGTCCCATCCCAAAATCTTCGTCTCTTACTGAATAAGAGCGCTTTTCAACGCACTATACATTCCTTTGCGAAAGAAAAGGAAACCTACTATTTTTTAAAAAAAGCTTTAAATTTCCCAAACTCCATTTATTTCAATTCATTTTACGAACTTTTTTTTAAATATTAGAAATGGTAATTTCAAAGATTATGAATCGTCATTTCAAACCGAATAAATTACGCATTCCTTCGATCTTTTTGGGACAGAGGAAAATATAGATAATAATAGAATAAATCATAGGGAAAATAATTGAAAAAAAACATGGAATTTAACAAAAAATTCTCAAAATTTCATAAACAGTAATATTACATTGAAAAAATCGTTAATTAATCCAGAAAAAAATTCATGAAAGGATAGTAAGATGATTATAGGCTCGTGCGAGTGAACTGATAGGCCTATGTACGCAGAAAGATACTACGGGATAACGGAGGGGGAAGAAATTCAAAGAAAAGAAAAAAGGACAGTGGATAAAAATGACGATGTCGTCGCCGTCCCGTTTGTGTGAGCCTTATAGTTCTTAGTGCTTGTGTGTGTGAGAGAGCTTGGTGTTTGGTAGGGGAACGTGGGAGCACTTTGCGTAGGAATCGACGTCTCTTCTCCCCCAGTTTCCGAACGTGAAATCCCCCAAAGATACTCGGAGGGTGGGTGAATGGAAAGGCATAGGGAGTGGTAAAAAAGGGGGGAATATATAAAGAATAAGTCTTGGCTGCCAAGGAAGAAGCGAGGGGTGAACAGATTCCAAGAGATGCTTTACCCAGCTGATCCTTTTTCTCCTCCACTCCGTCTCGTTATATCTCAGATCTCTACTCAAGATCATTGATTTTCTTTTTTTTTTTTCTTTTTTTTTTTCTTTTCTTCCTTTTTCCTTTCTTCCTCTTCTTTTGCTTTCCACGTTTATCGCCTGCTACTTCGTTAAGCTTCGTAATGAATTCGTCAAGTGATTCTGGGAAGGCATTTTTTAGCAAAGTCTCCAGAAACTTGTTGCGAGGGGAAAAACCCAAATAAATCTGAACTTTTAACCCTTTCCGGGCCCAAAAATGAAAGGTTTAGGATAACAAGGATGCTTTTAAGGCGCTGAAAGATAATATGGGAGGTAAAGGGTATAGGAAGAAGTCTCAAAATATACAAAAGAAAAAGAAGTCAAGGGGGTTGAAGTCGTTTAGTCCGGTTGATGGGAAAGATATGACTGTTTGACGCGACGATAAATGGCTCGTAAACACCCCGCTCCTTCGCTGCCATTTGCCCCATGTCAAATTGACTCTTTCGCCACCTCGCGATTCTGCTATTTTTTTTTTCTTTCCTTTTTTATTTTCCCGCGTGGCCAGGGAGAGTGTGAAAAGATCTTCTCCAGAGATTCATTAGGCTTAGAAAAATAAGGGGATTACATATGCAAACGAGACTGAGGGTGTGAAGAACCGAGTTGGTGGCAATAGCCATAATGTTTCATCACGCAAGAGGATTTAATGAAATCTTCCGGGAGGAGGGGGAAAACCTCTCCATTTTTTGTCTTTTTATATAAAGTACCCCCCACTTTTTTGTTTACATACATATACATACACGCGTCACCGATACGAGGAGGAGGGGAAGGGGATGAGAACAATCTTCCACAACCCCTCCTAGCCCTCCCATGTGCGTGTGTGTGCATCACTAATGGGGGAATGCAAGAGGGCAGGGCGGCCTGCCTTTTAGTTCCCCACCTCCCATGAATGGAGCGACAACAATCTGAAAATACGCCTGGGATGGGGAAAAGGGGGGAAGGGGCAGCCCCTTTTCCCTCTCTTTCTGTCCATCTTTTGGGGTTCGTCGTCTTCTACGCACTTTCCCATAGCCCTAAAGTTTTTTTTAGGGTTCTTGCGTCCCTTTCTGTTTTCCTGCCTGGTTGTAGGGAGTCGAAAGGAGGGTAAGGAGAGGAGTAGGAAACGGGTGGGGGAGTTTTTAAACGGGCATTCGGGAAAAAAGTTGTACAGCCTATGCCATCTATGGGATATTACCCATAAGGGGCATTCCACGAGGCTCAATCCCCTATTGACACGCCCATCGCCATGGATGCACACTATCGCGAATCTTTACGTAGTAAAGGTTCGTCGTAGAAGCAAAAATTGAGGAGATCAGCTGTTAATTTTTTTGTTTCTTCATTTAAAAAAATAGATTTTCAAGTTTTGGGTGATGAACAGAAGTTCAGTAGTACAGTAGACGGTAGTTTTGAGCAGTGCTAAGGCTGTGAAGGCTACAAAGTTGTTCGGGAGTCTAATAGGGAAGTAAAGGAAAAGTTTTTAGGTGTTGGGG
This sequence comes from Lepidurus couesii, assembly GCA_022832235.1. NCBI lineage: Eukaryota > Metazoa > Arthropoda > Branchiopoda > Notostraca > Triopsidae > Lepidurus > Lepidurus couesii. The sequence goes on from JAGJRP010000134.1 coordinate 24,162, forward strand.
GTACCCGGGGGTGGGGTGGGGGGATAAGGGGAGCGCAAGGAGGGGACCGACACAACTGAAAAGCGTTAGAAGAGTCGTTATGTAAATGGATAACTGCTTTTGTCTGAGGTAATGATCATGAGTAGCTGTTTTAAAGACCGCGGACATTGCTGGCGCTTTTAAAAAGAAAAAGACCCCTGAGAGACGTTCGGAGCGCTTTTCCTCGAGTCAACACACCGTAGCACGTGTTTAGCCGGCCGCACGCGGGTCTTTATTATTCGAGTCGAGGAAAAGAAAAGGAAGCAAGCTTCATTCTTTTTGTGCAGGTTAAAAAAAGAAAAAAAGTTGTGGACCCGGTTTCATTCAGCCGTGGCTGCTCGGAGGGCTGGAATAGGTTAAAGGCTTCCTGTATAGCTTGGGACTCGGATGAAAGCTCTTAAAAAGGAGCAAATTTGGGCACTGAGTGTCGTGAACGCGAAGCGAAATCTTTACGAAGTCTCGTAAGAGTAATATAGGCGACATTCATAACTAAGTAACCCTTGTCTTCGAGTCGTAATTTCCTCGACAAAAAAGTTTACTTCACTAAGTGCTCAATTAGCGAAACTTTAAATTCGTACCATTGTCTAGCTCATTTTCCTAAAAACAGCACCCCAAGTAGACGATTTTAAAGGTGACCTGTAACTAAAGTCTTTATTTCCCTAATTTTGCAAAAATAATTCTTGGCCTCTAACGCAATTTATACATCCTCCCGTACACCATAGCTTATTGACGCGAAACACAGATGGCACTGATGTTTGTTTTTTGCGAAAACAATTGCGTAAGAAAGTATGAATAGAATTGTATAGCTAATAGATAGTTAATAGAAATTGATAGTAGTTTGTTTAAATTGCTCGAAATTCACGAATTTCAGGAGTATTAGCGCGTAAATAGAAAATTTTTGTGAAATTTCCTGTGCAGAAAGTTAGCGCCTAGCTTAAATTAAGCAATTGCGAATGGTCCTTCCAAGATATAATAATTTGGTACTACAGGAGCCTTACGGCAATAATGTAGCGTTCGAAAAAAAACGAAAAACGAAAATTGGCAAGAGTCAAGAAATGTGTTGGCACATACCTGGTCCGTAGACTCCAGGTGGGACTCCATCGGGAGGTCCGTAGCCCCGGAGGCCGTAGCTGTCGTGTGGAAAGCAGGCAGCGTCCATGGCTCCACGCCTGACATCGTGGGCCTCTGCTGCTAGGTAACCCGCTACGGATGCAGGGACGCCCATGCCTTGGCCAGGTCCTGGTCCGAGTCCGTGTCCATGCGGCTCGGGGACCCGCCCGCCATAACCGTAGCCGGCCGCACACCAAGCTTGTGGGTTAAACTGCACGCCCGGCGTGTCAGCCGCCGCTGCCAACCCGGAGGGCCCTGCTCCGGGTCCTCCCGTGGCCCCGGCCGCGTATTTCCCATAGTCAGTGGGCCAGAACGACAGGGCTTTGGAACGCTCGGCCCCATAGTAGGCAGCCGCAGCGGCCGCTGCCATGCCTTCTCGCACTAACGACGGGCTGTACTGAGCCTCGAAGGCCGTGGCAGGGTTGGAAGGGACGGGGGTGGTGCCGTGACCGTCGGCCGCGTAGGCCCACTGTGTTGCCGCCGGATGACGAAGCACGGCGGCGGCTGCCGCAGCCGAAGCACTCGAAGCAGCCGTGCTGCTGCTGCTGATGCTAGCGGAGGTAACGCACGTACTACTGATAATACTGTTGCTCAACGCACCACTGTCTGAATGCACGTTCTGGGTGGACACGGGACTACACTCGGCCGAGTTGCTCGCGTTATTGTTGCTGCTCGTGGCCACGTGGGAATGCGTCACTGGGTGGTGCTGCGAGTGGTGATGGTGGGCAAGGGCGGCCGCGGCCACCGCAGCGTGATGCGAGTGGTGAGGGTGATGATGGTGATGGGGGTGGTGGTGGGCTGAGTGCGCCACCGTAGCCGAGAGGGGGTGGTGACTGCTGGAAAGACCGTACGGCGTGGTGACGGCCGCCAAACGCTTGGCGGGAATGTGTAAAGGCCCGCTGTGGCTGCTATGATTATTGTTATTATTATTACTATTATTAGCGGAAGACGAAGTCGAGGACGTGGCCGAAACGGCGAGAGGGGATGGGACTGAGTCTAAGGTGGATCGACCACCGGTCGGCACCGGAGATTCTACGTAGAGTGCTCCGTTCATCGTCCTCCGCTCGCGCGGATGAGGACGACGTCGTCGACGCGGACTATCCGAGCAAGGGGCCGCCGCAGAGGACGCATAGTTGGCGTAGCTGCCAGCAGACTGCAGGCCACTCGAATGTTCCTTTTAGTTTTTGTTGCTTTCTTCGACTTCTTTTTGGGATATTTCCTCGCTGCCAAAGGACCTGGGCTCTTTTTCTTTTTCTTGTTGCCTTTTTGGGGGCCCTGACTTTATTAGGGCACAGCTGCGGCTTTCGGAGGTTGGGAAAAGAAGAAAAGTATTACCGTCTTTTTTGTTTTGGCGTTCCAGGAGATTATTGGTGCGTGGAAGGTGCGCAATGTGTTAATGAGCTCCAACACCAGGTTGCATCGTATTCATTCACGAAACCACGAGTTCTCCTTCTTGTTTTCTTTCTGTTTGTTCCTTTTTTGGGTGATCGACACCTCAGTAAGGAAAAAATTGCTTATTTAACTCTCACACCGGCGCTAACAGAACAAGTACTAAGTCCCCGGAGGTTGACTAACTCGAGTATCAGCTCACGCACTTAAAATCTCCAGTGTCACGGTGCCGGCCGTTGGGGTCGGGAATTAAAAAAAATAGTCTGGCCACGTTTACTCACTCGCCATTCACAAAAGCGTTTACACACGCATGGATTACCTAGACAGAAATGAGAATAAAAAACGGAGGCATCAGTTTACCATTGCTACGCGTAACTTGTTTGGGTATAAAAAAATAAAGGAAAAACAAAAAGAGAAAATGGTTTTCTAAACACCAACATACAAATATTCCTGGGCTGACCCAGTGCTCGAAAGGATTGTTCAGGCCAAGGGGTTACGAACGAGGACGTTTTATGGCCTCGGCTGTAAATTTTATAACTGTGGCCCCCCTCCCCCCACTTTTTCTGCGGAGGTGTAAGGGGCCAAAAAAGCGTAGATCGCTCTAATATCAAACTCACTTCTTACTAAATTTGTTAACATTTTAGCCGTCGAATTCTGGGGGAAACGCCCCGAAGCAAAAAAAGTTTATAGTTATCAAAACACTGCGCTTTTATTGTTACGAACCTTTTTGGGGTCAATCTCAGGCTTTTTTGCCTCAATTTTTAGAAAAAGAAACCTTTTTGTTGTCGCAGGGTTTTTTAGTTTTTAGGATTATTGGGGGTGCAATAAAATTGACGTTCAGGTTTAAAGAAGGAGGTGAGACCTACAAGTTGATCGGAGCCTTGTTGTGTTCTATTCCCTTATTTTATTAAGATTTTGATCCGTCAACTGGAAAGGGAAGTAAACAGTTGCACTAAACACGAGTTGGGAAACAGGCACGTTCCGTTCACTGAAGCTAACACCACAAGCCTTGCACCCAAGGAAGGCTCTCACTCAACCCTGCTGGGCTGTGTGTGTGTGTGTGTGTATGTGTGTTGCGTGTATGCAAGGTACTGTTGAGTTCTTACTACACACGGTCCGAACGGACGCCGCTTCCTCGGCGTCTCTGACTCCGACTGTGCGGCAGGCTGCGAAGTTCGCTCGGTGCCGGGGTTCCCGGGATACCGGAGCCAGGCTAAAAGGGAGCGAGCACGGAGTGAGAGCAAGAGAGAGGACCAAGAGCGGAGCGTGAAGAGCCCCGGCCCAAAAGTACAGGCTCGAAAACCCAAGTGCTTGCTTTGGGCTGCCCAAAAGGGGCTGGCCCTCCACACGAGAGGGGTGGGTTCGTTCAACTTTTGCTTTTTCCACCCTGCGTGATGGCTGCTCAAAAAACGTTCGTTTCTAGGATAAACTCGCTATGTCCAAAAGCAGTACCTATAGGCAGGCGGGTGGGCTAAAGCAACCAAAAGTCACGATTTTCCCCCCTTTATCTTTTTTTCAAAGGGGGGAGTTAGGATGAAAACGATTTTTTTTAAAATGCCTTTTTCGTTTTGCACCCAACATTTTCCTCCCCCCTTAACATTAATGTCGTAATACTCATCTACCCCCAAGAAGGCGTGGCAGTTATTGGGACTCTTATAATCTCCCGGGTCACCTGCTATGCAGGTTAGGGGCGCGGATATGGAAGTTGACACAAACTCAAGTCACACACATCTAGAAAACACCCCAGGTGAGGATGGGTAGAATGGATTCGCTGACACATGTCAAGGTTTTCGGTTACAGGGCGTAAGCAATAAGGATGAGCTTCAGATTTCCAGGTGTGGAAATAACGAGACCATGATTTTTATTTTAAGGCCATAAAAAAGGGAAGAGACAAAACAAAACAAATTGCAAAAAAAATTGGATTGCCTAATTTGTCAATATAATTTATATATTGACAAATTTATATATTGTTTCATATTTTCTTAAATAAAAGCCTGTTGGCAATTGTTTGGAATTTTATATAAAATTTCGTTTCAAATTTAGAGTGCTTTGGGGGAGGTTAGGGCATTTTCGTTGGGACTCGTGAATATTTTCCCTGGAAAACAAAGTGCTTTTAGGGACTGTCCCCACCATCTATCGGCCAAGCCGCTCAACTAGACTCGCTTGCCTAGGGTTTTTATATGATTGCGTTTTCGGGGGTCCCTTTTGGCCGGGTATGTGCCGTTTTCCCTCCATGAAAAACAGCTCGATAAAAAAGTTACGACTTTCCAAGAGGTAGGGAGGGAACAACTTACCGATGGATAGATTCCAGTAGCTTTTTTCCTATTCTCTTTCGCGCTTCTCTCGTGCGTTTTGCGGGCCTCCTAAAGCGAATGCCACACGTCAAAAAAGCACTGAAGGACGTCAATTTTGGGGCGATGACTTTTTTTCCTATAGCGAGCGTTGCTCTAGTATGAATTGTCGTTTAAAACTGTGGGAACCCAAAGTCAGACACAAATTGCACACTCGCACGAATTTGCCCGCACGCACTTGAACGGGAAAAAGTAACACTGTGTAGTAGAACGCCCCAAAAAACGAACCGTTGCGAGTTCCCCTGGATCCAGGCACAGAAGACCAACTGCACCAGCCCAGCGTTTCCCGCGGAGGATATCCAACGAAGGCAAGTTCGGGCCAAAAAGGGGGAAGGCGAAAGAACGCTCAGTGTGTGTGTGTAGTAGGACGGGCGGGTATTTTAGCTGCCGCCCTTGCCGGTCGGCCGTCTCTCTCGCTCTAATGTGTATGTACGTGTGAGTGTGGCTGTGTGTTAGCGTGAGCGTGAGCCAGCAGCGTGAGCGTGATCCCTACGAGTCAGCCAGCTTTGGGGCCCGAGCCAGAGTATAAGATACCAAGCCCCACACGGACTCCCCTTTTCCCCACAGCAAATCCATAGGAACCTTGTCTTGGGGTTGGGCGCGAGAATGGGTGGCAAACTTGGTGGGGAGAAAACCGGGGAGGCTCAGAGCGCAAAGAAAAGGGGACTCACCCTGGCGTCGCCCGGAGTTGCACACACCGACTTGTTCTCTTCCCCCTCCCCCCACCCCACAACACCCCTCTCTTACCACCACCATAGAAATAAGGAGTTTAACTCCAGGGAAACGGGAGGGCACAACAGACGCTCTTCGCTATTGCCCGGGACGCTGCGCATATTCCCGACCACTCCTTGGGTATGCTCGGAGAATATCCCGAACGCGGCAAACACGGCGTAAACGCAAATGCTCCGCGGGCTGGGCGGGCTTGTACTATTTTGTACGGCGCTCCACAAGGGGTGGGAGTTACTCGGGGAAAAATAAAATTGGCCTATACGGCCTACCGACGACATCTTGAGGCCCTTGCCGATAGCTCGAGCGTCACGTCCATTTACTTTTCGCCTTATTTTGGCTGGGCTGCGGTGGCTGTCTATAATGGACGATACCCACCTGTTCGAACAGCAGATAAAAGGAAAAAAACCGAGGGTGGCTTGGGGAAAATCCGTGTTTCTTTCGGCATTTAGCTTAACTAACGAGGCTGCGGATGGTGTAAAAAGACGTCGTCGGTAGTCGAGTCCGATAAACAAAATGCTTTTTTTATGAGGCGATGAAACCGTACGCAAGGGCCCATAAAAGTACGCGAAAAAAGAGGGAGGGAAAAGGGGAAAGGGAAGGTAGCAAAAGAGCGGTGGCTTTTTTAGCATTCGCGAAAAAGGCCCCCCCCCAAAAAATGTTGAAGGGTTTTTCACCGGGGTGTGAAGAGGTGTGCCAGAAAGTCTCGTAAGACTGGAGAGTGAAAAACGAGCCAAGGGATTTTTATAGGTAAAAAGTAGGACCAACCTGTTGGGATCACCCAGCTTTGGGTTAGATATGTATTTCCAGCACACACACCACAGCGAGCTCAGCTCCTTTTTAATACCTTGCTCGGACTCTATTACGTTCAACTTTATAGAACATTACACGTCCAAAGTTATTAGAACCCCTGCGGAGAGGCAAGAGCCTCTTTTCCATACTTACTACTGTGGTAGCGATGTGCTTTTTTTATTCTGAGGGTGGAGGGACACAACCCTCTTCCTTTCGATTCTTTCCTATTAATAGTCTACCTCTTCTTAAATATTTCTGCATTTTATATAGTTTTTTAGAATGGTTAAGGGTATGGTGGGCGGGGGTTGGCTGGTTTTCGTAATACAAAAAAAGGTGAAGAAACGTCCGTTTCTTTCACTGGGGGTTTTATAGAGTTTTATATATTCGTTTTGCACAACAAGTCCTCAAAGTCCGCCAGAGCTGCACAGCCTTTTTATGCCTCCCTTTATGAGCAATTATCAGGTCAGAGTCTGACGTCTGATGACTCTATCAAATCTGCCGCAGTGCAAACAAACCATTTCCTTTTGGACGCTCACTTTTAGAGACCACGTGCTGCGTCGCGTTTGACTTTTCCCCTTTCCCCGTTGTTTTCCACACATTCCCCCGAATCGAGCCAAGGAAATTTGCAAACACACACGTACACACGTGAGGCGAAAATTGCGTGAGTGGGGAACGGAAAGACTATTCTTGTTATTAAATTTTGTTACGGAAGATAACTCGGGTCATTACGTTCTCAGGTTTCGGTGCTGGGGTTGGGCGTGAGCGAAGGGTTGGATTTTTGGGCAAGAGAACCAAACACAAACTTGGCAAGTTGCAAAAGTAAGTAAGTAAGGCAAGGAAAAGGCTCGTAAATGGAAAGCATGATGATTATGTCTGCGGAGCTTCTAACAAACGACCCAACGTTCCGCTATAATCCCCATCCAATCTTAAAGGGGTTGCACCATTTCTTCTTAATGAAAGCAAACCTTTTGGCGTGTGTATGTGTGTGTCTGAGGTTCTCATCTAATTTTCCTTGCGGTCTCTAAGGACGCTTTGGAGATTTTTGGAAGCCATCTGAGCTTGTGTTTTCATTATCTGGAGTGCTTTTATCAGTTGTTCTCTTTCGCAGGTAAAATATAAGATTTCTACTGCTTCTTTTCCCTTTTTTAAGCTGTGGTGGAATGAAACCGGTTTGATTTTCACCCTCGCGTGATTCGTCTTTTTTCTGCCTGGAATACTGGAATATCCATAGTTTTTTTGGTGTGGGAAAATATAACGAGTGGTAAGGGATGGAGGATTGTTAATCAAGGGGATGGGAAAATCTAGCTCCCGGAATTGTGGCAGTACTACGCAGTAATTAAACGCGTGGAAGGATGTCTATAAAATGGTGGTTAATAAAACGCAACGCTCTTGTAGCCTCAATTATTAATGTATTGTTGAGGTCCTTATCTAATTTCCCTGGGCCATATGCCTGTTCGCAAGTCTTTCCTGTCTTTTTCGAACATTTCCCCACACCTCCTGCTGGGGAAACGCTGAACAACCCATGGTCTTATCCTTTGGGCCTCCCTACCCCACTTCCACCCACTCTCCCTGCTCACCCTGTTTAGCCCATGCTCGCCAAGTTTGCGCCTGGGGGGTTGCCATAACAACCCATCTGGTGCTCGAGTTTTTTCTTCTGCTTTATTCCCTTGAAACGGCCATGTCTGTGCAACCCAGGAGGCTTTTCTTTCATTTCTCGCAAGCAGATCGGCTGCGGCAAGGGTGATAGCTGTCATTTTATGCGGCCGGTTCCCTGCGTGACTCCTAGCACTGTTCCAATGATGCTCACGCACGCCGCCATTGCTGCAAATGCACTGGTCGACTGCGTCCTCGTAAAGCAAACCCACTTCCGCCAACCTAAGGGTTCGGGCCTGCCCCTTGGAAAATTCTGACAGCCGGAGGGGGAAAACAGGCTTTTTCTTGTGCTGCGTCTATTGTCAATTTGCGTCCATTGTTGTGTACTGTACAGTACATTGTGCTGGCGAAGAGAACAGTAGGAGGGAGGAAGAAAAGAGGTTCTACAGGGGGTAAAAAGGAGCCCAGGGGGAGGGTAAACAGGAGGAAGAAATTGACGTGCACAGCGCATGGATGGCGTTTCCCTCTATGCAACAATGGGATCATGTATGAAGGCACGAAGGTCATCTCCCGAGGGGTCTTTTTACCTGCCGTCCCTCCAGTCATTCCAATTGAATTCGATTTGGCCGCAGGGGGTGAGTAGGACTTTTAGTGGACTGACAAGGGACAATAAGCAATTCCGTGACTATTAGGCCAGAAGCGTTGTTTTTGGCTCAGCTTCTGGATGTGTGTGGCTTTTTCGGTGGTAGTAGAGCCAACGTTGGGTACCAGCAAAGGTTTATACGGCCAGGCAATGAAAAGTCAGTTAATGGAGGTAAAAAGAGGGCGAAAGGGACGCAGGAGAGCTTAAAAGCTGGAAAAGTTGGGTGCGAGACTCGCAGACTCTTGGCAGACGAACTTTATGACGCTATTTTAGGTTAAAGGTTCGGGCAATACAGCTGCTATTGAAACCTGAGCTGGACTAGTTGTGAATGGACGCTAAAAAAGGAATCAAATCGCTATAACGCGTTCCTAAACCTTTCTGACCCCCCTTTGCTTGTTTTCAATCCTGCCCTCATGAGGGAGCTTTATACAGGGTCGTAGTAGGCCTATTACGGTCAGCGGTGTGGGTCGTTTGGCCCTAGGCAAGGTCGATCAGGAAGTTTGTTGTTGCTGGATGACTTCATTAGAGGGCGGAGTGCTTTGGTTTTGCACAAGAACGGGATACAAAAAACGATATTTTCCCGTCTATTTCTTTCAGTTCTAACTCTTTCTTGCCCTGTGATATTCTTTTATTGCGAATTTATGGGTAGTTTGCAACTGATTTATGTAAATTTGACAAACCGCGCAACGGAGCTTAAGGATGTGGGGTGTGAATTTATTGCCTGCGGTATCCTAACCAGAATACGCCAGGCATTGCGGGAGCAAGTTTTGCAAACGCGTGGAAAATGTGCATGGGTATATATATAAAAAAAAGAACGACAATATGAGAAATCCAGTATATTCTCCCTTTTTCACACTCCACGTTGCAATATGGAAGTCTTAAGTTAGCATGAATGAATTAGCTGGGTAATTATAATTTTAATATTACAAGGTTCAAAAATACTTTCCTTTGATTAATTTTGGCGTGATTTTTCAACTAATTGCTCGAGAATTAGTTTGGTCATTTTGCCTTGCACTAAGCTTAAAGAATCGTAAAAAATAGAATTGAGAATAGGATAGAATAGAATTGAGAGTGGAAATAATTAAAGGAGATTTGCAGCCAAAAAGTTAATTGTCAGGCATTCTTTATTTTGGCGTCGGAAGTTTTTAATACTGCTAGCAGTAAATTGGTAACGAATTTGTAAGCAAGAATAGTCTTCCACGGTTGGGATGATCACCCCTCAATTAGACCACTGTTGGTCCGATTGTTAAAATAAACAACGAAAACCAGGTTGGCCATTTTGCAGACCAAACGAGGAGATTTCGGTAAATTTATTGCGTAGTAATCCTGCCATTCCTGCGCCCCTCATATACATGTCTAGAACACGAGCAGGACGAAGGTTATATGCCCTGATCTTTTAGATTGCTCAAGTGTAAAAGATATACTAATTATAATGTGTTGCCTTAATTATTGCTTAATGTGTAACATAACGCGTTGATATCTTAATATTTTTATTAATTATTAGAATGCCCTAATTATTTTTCAAGATTCGGATTGCGTCTTGATCAAATAAACAGTTGGATTGAGTGATAACTATTATTGGAATGAAGGGGTTGAAGGAATTAGGCATAATGGAAGGAGAAAGGTGTCGTGGCCTACCTGAGGTTTAAGAGTGTAATCCCGGATCAGGTTTTCCAGACAGCAATTGCACAGAAGGCGTTTGCTGGGTCCAGTCTTGAACACTGACAATTGCGAGCTGTGGTTTCGTCACTTGATGGAGCACGACATTTGGAAGACTGACATTGCCGGAAACTTGGCGTGGAAAGGGGGGGGGGGGGGGCTGGTCCCGCCAACCGAAAAAAGTTCGACAAGTTTGACTTGGCTCAGCGTTTTTGGCTTTGGTCGTGTCGTGTCCCTGGCGCTTTTCTTCTTTTTTTTTGTTTCATTCTTGCAGCACTCGTCGTATATATACATTGCATGGCTTTCAGCTGGCGGACTTCTTTTAAGCAGTGAGAGACAAGAATGTGACGCTTCTTTTTCCATGAAGGGACAGCCAAAATTCTCTTGTCGAAGGCCTCTCTCGACAGCAGGGTGATGTTGCTTTATACTTTATCGCTCACGACGAACTCTCTCCTTGCAAAAAAGTTAAAAAGCCAGAAAATTCGAGGGACAACTTGGTTAACGACATTCTGGTATCTTTAACTTCGTCTTCTTTACCATCGAAAATAAATTAGAAACGCTAAAAGCAAAGGACCCCGAGCTGGAAAAAAAGCTAGCAGGACACTAGATAACGTTGTCAGGAACTCAAGAAAAATAGCAGATTAACGGAGACAACACACTTGGCTTTCGTTGCATGGGTTGTTTATTTAGTCCCTTTTAACACTGGTACGAGACATTTCTTGTTAAATATTGTCCAAACATTATGAAAGGTTTCTTCGCCTTGTAAATTAGCACCGTAAGGACGTGTGAAACAAGCATTATCACGCCCATGAGCCTTGGCAAACACCTTGACCCACGAAAAAAGCACATACTCAACCTACTCACTCTGGAATTTTTTAAAATCTTTTTCTTCCTCGTGCCGGGGGAGAAACTCAAGTGTGGAGCAACGGAGCTCTGGAGTCCCAAATTTGATCGGCGACAATTACAAAAAAGGAAGGAAGCTGGGCCACCCAATGCTATTTCTGCCAGGCAGTTGTCTAATAAAGGGTGGCATGGCGCTGATCTCTCGTTTGGGGGCGGGAGGGCACAAAAAGATGTTGGATGAGCAAAGAGGGCCATGTGTGTCCATCTGGGTAATCAGGACAGGGACCTCGGAGGCAGCGCGGCTCGTCAACAGGAACATGGCTACGGCTAACATAAGCAAACAAAATGACCCTAAAACTGGGCATGTTAGTATGGATCTCTCTGTGTGTATGTGTTGTGTGTGTGTGTGCGTGCTTTTCGCTTAGGATACCGTATTATATACAGACGTTGGTATCTTGCTTTTTCGGGGCCCTTTTTTATTTTTTCTTCACTTTTTCCATGTTGTTTAATTTCGTCTGCTTTTCGCCTTCTTGGGAAAAACTCAGCGGCCTTGTGTCTGGGTAAACGTCGAGGTGGAATAAGGCGACAACGTTGTATATTGGGTAAAAGCTTTTAATGGTTACTTTGTGGCCTCATTGCGGGGTTCTCAACGACTCCATAATGTTTGCCCCTTCGCTTCTGACTTTCGACAAGAAAAACAGGAAAAAGCTGGCCCAATTGTTGCAAAAGAAATAATCGTAAGTTGCGGTGATATTGCTAAGATATGCTAAGCTATTGGTGATATAGGGAAAATGAAATAAATGTTACAAATATCTATGAGCAACGGGACTCGCCATTTATGTGGGACGTAAAAATGTGCCAATGTATTTGCGGATGTCAGAAATACAATAATACAAGGGAAGTACGGCGTCTTGATATTCGGATACGAACTGGAACTTATTGCTATTTACTGTGGCAAGCAACATCAATCGATTTTAATTTGTGGGTTTAATTTAGCGAACTGAAACGTAATCGCTTCTAAAATAACTGAAAAGGGGTGTGGCCTGCGTGGCTGGTGCTGGAAATAGTTCCCTTGATCGTCCAAGCCCAAAAAGTGTTTCCTCTGTAACTAATCGATTTTACGCCTTACCCGTCGCTTAGGCGTAGGTCTAACATCGTGATAAATGACAAGAAAACAGATAATGTCCGCACCTGCCATTCTTAAACTGAGCATCAAGTTTTGGCGGGAAACACTTGACTCGCCAATAGAACCAGGCTGTAGTGCGTAATGTTAGGTAGGCCTATCCTGGGAACAGGGCTGTGCCTCGTCGCCCATTGGTTCGTATCAAACCTAAGCCTAACGTGACTAAAAATACCCGAAATGATCCTTAACTGATGTTTTTTATTTTCTAAATTTTATTACATGGATAATGAAGCTTGAGCAGAATGTTCATAGAAAAAAATAATTCCTTTTTTACCCATCGAAAAATCGATCTATTTTGATCTATTCTAGCAACGTCGCCGGCTAGCTAAACGAGCATGGGCGAAGAGCAGCAAAATGGAGTCTAAAATTATGCGGCACTAGTTGCCCAATGCCGCGTTCTGGATGAGCTAAAATGAGTTTCCGGGTGAACGGATTGGGTTAAGGGTCGGGCAGCGTGGCGGCGGTTGCTTAGGTAACGGGGGATCTTACCTAAAATAGGAGTAATGGCGGCGGGAAACCCCGCCTCCGGGGAGGAGTAGGGACTGAGTCCCGCGGTCCCGGGGCAATTACGACGATTTACCCGCCCTTCCCGAAACCGTGCCATGCGTGCGGAGGTCTGGTGCACTATACCCCGGGACGCTGGGACTCCGGGGATGCTGCCGACATGTTTGTCTCCTTGAGACTTTATAACAGTCTAGTAAAGTCTGCCTTTTTTCTTGCATTTTTACAGTCTTTTTGCTGCACTTACGCGTACGTTTTCTGCAAATTCTGCTCGGGATGAAATTCTCCAGCTGCGCTGACAAGTCGTGGATAAGGAAAAGCTCATACACACAAAAGACCCGGATAAAAAGCTCTACCATTCCGGGTTCTGGTCTTTTTCTTAAAAAAAAAATACTTATACTATTCGAATTTAAACCAGAGGTCCTGCCATGTAAATAGGGTCTGTTTTTGCTAAAAAGAGCCAAATGTAACGAATTTTGAAACGGAGAGAAACCAAACGTGGATAGATTATATTTGTTTTTTAAACCAAGTCAAACAAAATCTGCATCATGCCTTGAGTTGTATAGAATAAGACCCGGAGTTACCATGTACAACGTAAGACAAATATCCGTAGATTTGCCGTGATTATATGTAATTATTATATATTCTAATCGGAACGCCGATTAAAAGTTTATTTGAAATCATGCAAATTCCAACAGCGGGTTAGCTTCAAAACCTGTTTTTGTATTATAATGTTATAAATTTATGGTAATTTTACAATTTCTTTATTGGCAAAAGAAGGCACTAGAAAATTAGTACAGTGTAGCAACCAAAGATCTGAACTAATGATATTCTTTTATACAAATCATAATTATTCGCCATTTAATTGTTCACCAAAATAACAAAAAAAATACTAGTAAGCTAAAGGGAATTAATGCTTTTTATTTTTAAATAAAATTTCGACTTTTCTGAATTGCACATGTTCTGATGTACAGTAGTTAGAAAGCTCCGAACAAGCATGTTTTTAAACTGTAATTTTCTGTATTAATTTAGCAGCCGAGAAAATCTCATTATGAGTCACCGAAAAAGGGCTGTTTCTTTTCCTCATGCTAGACTTGATTTATGTCTAAGATGTAGTTCTGAATTTCGTATACGTAGTGTGTTGAGTAGCGTCGGTTTAACCAAATACCTAATAAGGATTAAGTCTCAACCCATCATTATTCCAGTCCCGTGTTGTTATTGCCATTTAACCCTTTATCTGTATACACAACATTTTATTTATATATCTTCCATTTTTCTTTAAGTGAATTATAACTTGAGAATTTAGTAACTCAGTATGTAAATACGAGTATGTATATGTTTTTACACTGCAAAGAATTTCCGTAATTACAGTATTAACATTTAAGCACCTTTTATGCCACTAATGATATTAGATCTAATGCTTTCAAAATATTACAAGCTAAACACGAAACTGGGAAGTTTCTATTATTATTGAATCTCCGCAAATTATCAACACTAGATCATTAGAATTTAAGAAAGATTTAAATAAATTAACTTATTAAGTGTGCCATAAACTTCTCGACATTTTAGCAATGTAGTTCTTAATTTTCTCGTATAATCATTGGCACCAACGAACCTATTTCATTTTAATACTGTGAACTGATATCTCTAGAAATGCGTGAAGTAATATCTATAGAAGCAGAATTTTTTTATACACATTAGGATTTTACCCAGTTAACACTCACGTATGTGGGCAAGGCAGGCTCAGACGTGAAAACAAAAACCGAAAGATTGTTATTTTAAGTCAAATAAGATCTGTATTATATCCCCTTTTGCCAGTCACCCCTTTTACGACAAAGAACAAACACTGCACTGGAAACGTACATTACATTTTAAAGACCAAATTTACACGCCGGTACCCATGATGCTCACCGAACGATTCTTGTATCGCTTACCGATGTCCGTTTCGAGCTAAAAACGAAATTTACTAAATTAACCAAGACCCAAATGTTAACATGTCAAAATCACCTGTCTTTTCAAAACTTTGCTCCTAGCACTTAAGATTTGCAACTTGGGCTGCAAAATACATTGCTCAGCACTGGCGTCCTTCCGACGGCGCTCCGCTTTTTCCCGCGACGCTTCCATTTTGTCCGCTAGATGCATTTTCTGCTGCAAAGATAATGCTAATCGGTCCACGTACCTGAAATCACCCCAAAGTTGGAAAGGTAATTTTCGTAAGTTTTTGCAAAATCATGTCAAATGCCGATTTGCCGACATCCGATTAGAAAAATGGAAAACATTAACTTTATAAATTAACATTAAACATAATTAAATTTCGACGGACTCAGGTATCGATTAGAAGTCGACTATACTTCGTCAAATTGTGTCTTGTAAAGCATGACTAGTTCGAAAATTCAAAATAAACTATCTATATCAACTTTAAATTGCTGAAAAAAAGTAGCGAACTGTTCCTTGAAGCACATACTTGCCTTTCCTTCAATATTTTTCATTTCTACTCGGTTTCTAACTACTATACGAACTATTTTGTACGAAAAACTATAAAAATAAGAAGAATTCATTTGTTGGGGAGCAAACAAATACTTTTGAGACATTCAACTGTCTATATACTGGGTCAAGTGAATAGAAAATGAATGACTTACCTGGGTGAAGCACGGATCAAAGCAAGGTGTTGCAGCTTAATATCGTTCAAAAGACGCAGAATAGAACGGACATCAGCGAGCATACTGCTAAGTTGATCACTCGACAATTGGAGTGCGGTGGGTAACTGGGTGAGACTAAAATTCTGCCCTTGGCTCGTGTTTTCTTGGATTCTTTGAACCAGAAACGCTTCTAACTGATCCCCCAAATAAAACCAACATAAAATAACAGATATTCAACCCAAAAATGACAGGGTTTTTTACTTCAAGTAACTCATCGGTGAAAAGGTTGCGTGTCTGAACAGCATCTAAAAGGGTTAACGCTTCGGCTTCACGGGCAACCCCGCCTTCAATACCCGTTTCCTCGACAACAATACCGCTCATTTCCACTTGGTCTCCCAAATCCAACTCGCCTACTGAACTCGGGTCTACCTCAGCGGCCACATCCATCGCACCCCAATCAATGTCCCCTTAACCAAAAGAAAAGCAAATTAGCCAATTTACAAGCCCCAAATCGCTTTGGCCATTGTTGCTGTTTTTCTACATGCGTCACCACTTCTTTCTTATCTACTCTTACCTGTCTCCAAGGTTATTTCCCCAAAATCAATCCCGGCATTCGCTCCACCAAAGTCAATCCCATCGTCGAAATCGATCTACACGAAGTTAACTATTAAAATCGTGCTCCGTATTTTTTTTGCAGAAAATATACTTGGTTATCTACTACTGACGTTTCATCTTCCAACTGGATATTGATGGGCGGCTCTTCAATTTTCAAAGGAGCTTCTCCATAACGCCATTGGTACGTGGTCGTATTGCCATGCTCTGTTATTGTTTTATTACAATTTATATGAATAATTTTTTCGTTAGAGGTTGAAGACACTTACCTATGATGTACTTAAGTAAGGGCAAGCAGGTATCGTCTTCCATAACAGGATTTTCGAGGATATAAGCGATAAATTGCTGATACAAGTGACGAGGCTCTTTTAGGATGTCGACTTGTTTGGCAATCGCGGTATAGAGCCCCGGCAGGTCCTGGAGCAGGTTTACCAATTCTCGTTTCACGTGTTTGCCTTCGATGCCAATCTGCTTGCAAGACGCGTAATACTTGTCGCGCAAATCGGATGCGTTTTTCAAGCAGTCGGCCTCTTTGCGTTCGCATTCCTTTTGGCAAAAAAAGACATTTCTAAACGTAGTTCCGGTTCAGGCTTTAGAATGATTTACCAGCTGGACTTGCTCGCACTTGGCCATTTGGCGTTTGATGCCTGGAATGTCGTAGGTCACGTTTCGGGTCAGGATTTGAGCAGCTTCGGCTAAGTAAACGTTGTCCTTTTCGTACAAACGTACAATATCTTGCCAGTCTTTCATTCGTTGGGAGCCGTATCGCCCAAATATGTTTTTTGTATCCGCCTCTGTTTCTTTGAGAATATCAATGATTTGCAAACAGTGGAAATAATTTATATCTACAAGTAACCGAAATATGGTTTAAAAGACTTTTTTTCTTGTTTAAAAAAATTCTGATGAGGCTTACATGTTCCTGACAGGAGTTGGGTGATATCTTTATGTTCGGGCATGTCTTGAATTGCTGCGTTGATTTTTTCGCGAATTGATAATGCTTGGTCGTGCCAAGTTTTGGGACACAGACGTCTACTCAATAACCAATCCAATAATTTCGGGCACTGAATATCGATTGGCATCTCTTGGTCCTAACGATACGTCATATAAAGACTGACAACTTAATTTACTACAACTAGTAAATAAATGGTATCCTTTTGCTTTTTAAAGCTAAGGCGAATTTATTTTTATTTTATTCTTCTGTTGTGTTGTTCTGTCCTGGATAAACACGTTAATTTCAACGTTTTGAAAATTTCGTAATAACTAAGAAAGTTAAGAAAAAGCGGATTAATTCGTACCTGCATGTTTGTAATTGTATCAGTTTATTTTTGGCAAATCACGAATTTTTAAAAGATTTAATATTGAATACAGAGTACGTCACAGCTGGCAATATTGAGAACTACGAATATAAACAAGAAAATGTCGAAGGGAAAAATCCCTTCCTATCCCTAATGGAAATATGGTTTGGCAGGGCGATTTGCTGGAGCAATTAACCTCGTTACTCATCCGGGAGAGGCGGGGAATTTATTATTTAAGTAGAGGTGTAAACAGAAAATATAATGGCGAATTTGCAGAATCTCAAAGCAATTGCGGTATTGCCTGCGGCAGGCTGTGGTGAACGTTTCGCCAATGCCGTGCCTAAACAGTACATTATCATCAAAGGCAAACCGCTACTTTGCTACGCCTTGGAAGGCTTACTTAGAATTGACTGCATCGAGAAAATTATCCTCGTAGTTGACAACGTAGAATCTGCCCATGCTTTACTGCAGCCTTACTTTGCTAAATGTTTAAAATTAGACTTCGATATTAAAGTGAACTTCGTGAAAGGGTCCAGTTCGCGACATCGTTCTATTCTTGCTGGCTTGGAACATATCGCCAGTCAGGCTTATCCGCACGTTGTCCTCGTACACGATGCGGTACGACCCTTTATCCCGGTTAATCTGGTCGACCTAATCGAAGCTGCTTTTCGTGAAGGAGCGGCCAGCTATGTGCGACCTTTGGTGTCCACCGTTATTAAACCACGGAATGACGAAGATGTCTTAGAACAAGTCTTGCAACGGGATCTCTACCGGGCTAGCGAAACGCCCCAAGCTTTTCGTTGGGAAATTTTATGGGAAGCGTATAAGCAAGTACGACAGTATAATCAAATGTAAATTTTTTAATTACAAGTTGAGTTTAATTTAAGGCGGATGACGAGGAACTTGATAAGGGAACCGAATGCTTGCAACTAGCTTTGAAGTATGGACAGGTGGCGGCCAGATTACTGCCTGGAGGAGAAAAGTTGTGGAAAGTGACTTATCCCAAAGATCTGGTACTTGCAAAAGAAATGCTAACTGGTAACTCAGAATTGGAAAAAAAAACTTCAACGAATTACGCACTGAATCGTTTCGTTAAACTTGTTATAGGAGAAAATGTGGTGTTGGTAGAGGGTCCTAGTATGGGCGGGGCCAAAGAAGAAGTTGTGGCGGGACTGAGGACTGAGTTTGCACGCCTTTGCCTTAGTCGGACTGAAATATCCCAGAGATTTCAGCAACACGTTATTTTCTGTAAATGTTTTGCTGATTTCAATCTTCTGGCTTGCTTGGAGGCTTTAGATTCTTCCGAGCATGGAAATCTAGTCATAATATGCACTAAAGACAATCTTCCTGAAGTCTGTGTTTCAGAAATGGCTGAAATTGGAGAGAAATACGTCAAGAGCGTTTATCTGATTCAGTTTAATGCAGCTAAGGGGAAGAATTTGTTTACAAGACTGGTGAATCTCGTTAGAACCTTGGTTACTCAAACGGATTCGGCTTTGTCAGGCCAATGTTTTAGGGTATAACACCGAATGCTTGTATTACGGCCGAAAAGAATGGGAATGTACATGGTACAATAGGACAGCCAAACAGAGTTCTATACACAAAACGCATCCCACAGGACAGCTAACCAAAGTTCTCTCCGCTCGCTTTTCTTTACTCGTCTTCTACAAATCTCCAGCCGTGAACATACCCTAGAAAGCACACGTTTTCAATTTTTTAATGAATTAAATTAGCTTTTAATTTTTTTATTTAGGTTTAACTTTATTTATCTATTATTTTTTATTAGCTTTTTGCCTTTTATTTTACCTTGGCACGTCGCAAAATTGAATCTTTAGTGGCATCATAAGGATGGTCCTTAGAAGGAATCTCCAATACGGCAGGAATGGGTGAGTGGTGCAAGTCAATTACGTGACGAATTAGTTCAGCAACCTACGAAAGACTCCTTCGTGTTTATTTCAAATAGTTTATTTCAAACTCTTGAACTTACGTTTTGGTTGATAAGAATAATGTCTATGTCATCTCGCTTCAAGAATCTCTTGAAACATTCTTCTATCTCCCCTACGCTAGTATCTATATTCAGACGGAAGAAACTGCTATTTAGTTCACACCCACGTTGAAAATAAATCTTACTTTTATCTACAACCATGAAATTCGGCTGACGATGTTTATTGATCTCACCAATGCCACCCAGCAAGAAGCCCACACAAGTGTCCTATATTTTGGGGTAAAATTTCATGTGTTGCAATTCATATTTTAATTTTTATCTGGGTGAGTGAATGGATGTACCTCATCTCCGATGACTGCGATCAGTTTGCCTTTAGCTGCTGCCACTGCCATTGTTATTACAAATTTAAACGCTAAATTCCTTGACAGTTTACGAAGGATCACTTCTGATCATGTGTTTGGCTGGTATCACATGACACATAGGGAATAGAAAATAGCGAGGAAAAATCCCTTCATAGTTCAACGATCTTCGCTTTGGCCTTAATCATACGTCCGTTGATTTTCGATTATTTTTTATTTCTTCGGTATTAAAAAATTAATAATCTACATTTTAGGCTTTGGAACACATTTAAGTATTAATAAATTCTGAACCAAAATATCAAAGTTTAAGGTGTGCTACATAGCAGTCTTTGTATTAATAAAACTTTGGAGGTACTTGGCAGTACACTACATTAAACGTAACTAAAAATTGCATTGGCACTTGCTGATGCTCGTTTCCGGCTTTTTTCCCTTTTCCACACTATCCTATTTCTAAGTATCCAGGTAATAAGACGACATAACACGAGTTTCTGGTTGGTCATCACAGCTTTCTCTCATGCGAACACTTTTAGCACCCGATTCAAAAGGCACTAAGCCGAATTACATTTCTTACTTAAAAAAAAAGGGAAATCCTTGTGGGTATGCAAACGCTAAAGAAGGCTTTTGGTGTGGGCTAAACAATTGCCAAAAAGACGGCAACGACGGAAACAGAGTCAGGCTTTGAGCTGTCAATATTAGGTCATTGAATTGTTCTATACTATCGTTCACGAAAGACAGGAAGTCGTCGCAAGAAATCTTGCATGGTATCAAACGTCGAGAAACTAATGCCCACCGCGATGGGACCTTTGATCCAATTCATGCTCAATCCTTTGTACCACCCGTGTACGATTCCTTCCTCCCTAATTAAAACATTCACTCATGAATTATTCATGCCTTCTCACGAAATGCGCGCAAATTACTTGTACACATGTTTCAGTGTGCCCCATATTGTCTCATAATTTCCCCCGGTTACTGTCGCGGTTTGCATACGTCTCCGCACGATGTCAAGCGGATATGACGACGACTGGCCCAGTAATCCGGCAATAGCCCCAAATGCTAAACGTTCAAACGGATTGGGGGGATTATGGCCAGTACGTTCTGCATTAACACGCTTAAATTAGCTAGTTTCCAAGAGAGATACGATTAGCATACCGTAATGGTATGTTTTCAGAGTTTCGTACGTAAAAAAACTAGTTCCCGCGTAGGGAATGACTCCCAAGATGGTGGGCGTGAAGCCTCGGTACAAACTACGGGGCCCCTCATCCCGCCAGATTCTGATGAAAACCTTAAGATATAGAAGCGCTTTTTAAAACTCTCTACAAACAAGGTTTTAAGAATAGAATTAGGTACTTGCAATAATGAGCTGTACATACAACGTTTAGTAACGGCCATTCGAGCCCTGGCCAGATCCAAGGGATAAGTGCACGTTTGTGAGGTAACACCAGCCAGCGATCCTGCCGCAAACCGTGCAACAGAGCTCGCTCTGACAACAAAATGAACTGTTATATCTGTTGGTGCGGTAAAAAATAATAAAAAAAATAGGCTTTTCATACTTTTCCTTTCCTTCTACGTCTACAACCAAGATTCTTTTCCACTGTTCATGTGAAGAAAACTGAATAGCCGCATAGGGAATGATGCGGGCCATGGTGGCCGAGTTGCCTCGCCACAGACTAGAAACTCCTTCTTGCCGGTAACTATGTTTTAGAAAACCGAACGCTTCCCGAGCCGAAAACTTCCGTTTTGCTATCTAAATTAGGACAGTACGACTCCCTTAGAAACACGTATTCTTTCAGGAATATAGAGTTTTACTTGAAAATTGATTTTGGTCCTGTCCAGAGGGGCTATAACTGTTTTAGCTAATGCTCCTGCCATTGCCCCAGCTGCTAAACTAGTAATCACTCGTTCCGTGTTGCTAAGCTGCTAGTCGTTATACATATCTTATAGCTTTTCTATGAAAAACAAAAAGGACAATTTTAATAATACCTTTTCCGTGACTTCCAGGGGACGCAAGGACTCATTTCGTTTGGTATGAGGGTGATGAGGAGACCCTGGTGAAGAAATCCCCAAAGTTGCAGATTCGCGCATTACAAGCTGCTCTGGACTAGTCTCATTGGCATGCTGCGTCATGATCTGTAAGGGTAAAGACATCCATGTGAGTAAGGTTTAAAGAAGAAGCCAAAGAAACTAACTTGCTTGAACGCGGTAAATGCGTTTTGTTTTAATCTTTTATGTTTTAATTATGCTCTGTCAGCTAAGTTAAAGTTGACGACGTTTTTTAATATCCGCGTCTACCACCTTTCAGGGGTATCCATTTGGTAATTAAGCCGTTTTATCAGAACGGTACGCTTTGAATTGTCGCACTTCCTAATCAGATAAAAAAATCTATTTTATGCCAGAGCGACGTTGATTCATTTTTGCTACTTACGCTAGGTGGCAGAACCAACCGCGGAGTCCTTTGCCCAAACATGGCTTCCACTGGTAAGTGATAATTTCCATGTGCTCTGTGTGAAATAGTGTTTTAGCAGTAGCTTCTGCTACCTTTTTACTAACGAGATGTATTAAATATGACCCGTTTCTTGTTGGTTGTTAAAAACTATCACGAAAGGGTCGGGATTACCGAGTTTGCTATGTGTTTTGTTTGGAGTCGTTTTCAGTCCCACCGATATTTCGTTTCCTCACCTTTTTGCTTTTACTGTTTTAGACAAGTGCTAATGCCGTAACGGTGGCTTTTACTTCTCTCGTGTGTTGCAGGTAAAAAAGGAAAGAAGTCGAAGGGAGTAACACTAGGTCTAGGAGACTTCCTAGCTGCTGGTCAAGAAGATGTGGGATCTGGGCAGACTGTGATTATGGTTCCTAAAGGAGGGATGGGAAGCAGCAGCTGGGCAGACGAAATGGAAAGTGAAGGTATGGGTCTATGTCACATAATATTTTCAGTTTAATGCCGCTTCTTCGTTTCTTATAGAAACCTATGCGCCTCCAATTTCTAAAGAGCGCATTATCTTGCCTTCGGCTCCAAGAGCAGCCCGCGGAGGCGATTTGGATGAGAATAAGCTACCGAGAAACCCTCCCTATACCGCTTACCTAGCAAATCTTCCTTTTGACATTGATACGGAGGACATTGTTCGTTTCTTCAAAGGATTAAAGGTAAACTCAGCTCTGTTTATTCATCTAGTACGTAGTAGGAATAGGAAGTTAACCTGTTTCCTTTGTAGATTGTCTCGGTGAGGCTTCCGCGCGATGGTGGCACTGACAGTGGCAGGTTGCGGGGTTTCGGCTATGCAGAGTTTGAGGAAAGGCAAGAGTTGGTCGAGGCTTTAGGAATGAGCGATTTAGTAAGCGTTTACTTTCTTTAAAATCCTCTACATCATTTCTTCATTTTGAGACTTTATTTGTTATCTCGTTGACCCTTGTAGATGATTAAAAACCGCAAGATTCGCATTGATGTGGCTGGTCAGAACGACGAGGAAGATAAAAGAGGTCCACGTAAACCTCGCGATCGTGAAGAACAAGCTGATCGCACCCCTGATAGCGACTGGCGTAGCGCTCCTCGAGAAGGCCCCCCTCCATCAGACCGTAGGGGTATTGCCTTCAATTTTTAAAACTTAGTACTGATTCTTAAAATGTATCTGTCCTCATTTGCAACATTCAAACAGAGCAAGAAGGCGGCTTTGGACGTGATCGTTTCGGCGGTGGGGACAGAGATAGAGATCGTGGTGGTTTTGGGCGTGGTCCTCCCCGCGAGGAACGCTATGAATCCAGTTTTGGATCCAGAGACGAGCGATTCTCCAGAGGCTCGAACTTCGAGCAACGCCGAGACGACCGATTTGGCGGTGACAAAGGTAAACATAGGGTTATGGAACATGAAAGCGAAGTCCGGGTCAAGTTTTGCTTCGAGGATTTTTCTAAATCTATGGGTTTCTTTCTGAGGTGGTTGGCAAAATATATGTCTACGTGTGTTCATGCAGGCTCTGGTGGGCGGTTTGAACGCGGCGGGAACGGTGGTTTTGACAGGGGTGGAGGTGGCGGAGGCTTTAAAGAGAGAGATTATGGTAAGTCTTGAATGGTATTTTATTGTGGTTCTTTTTCAATTTCCTGTGTTGAAAGGTTTGGTTCCGTTCTGTTGGAATTGGTGTTTAACTTGTACTTTTTTTTTCAATTGTAGGTGACCGTGAGAGGGGTGGATTTGGTAGCGGTGGAGGAGGTCCTCGACGAGAGTTCAGAGAACGTGGTGGGGAAGAAGAGAGTGACGAACGCTTCAGTGGACTGCGGGAACGTCGCGAACCAGAGCGCGAGCCTGAACGTGAGCGCGAAAGAGAGGCTCCATCGGCGCCAAAAGAGCGACCACGCTTAGTGCTGGCGCCTCGTTCCGTGGCTGCTGCTCCCAAAGAAGAAGTGGATGCGCCCGCTTCAACAGCAACGCAGGCCTCCATTTTTGGCGGCGCCAAGCCCGTGGACACCACTGCCAGAGAGAAGGAGATCGAGCAGAGACTTCGTAAGAAGGAAGAAGAGAAATTGCAAGAAGAACCTCGTCGTATTGAGCGCGAACGCCCAGTCAGCCGTGGCGAATCTGAAGGGTAGGAAGAAAATATTTGCCAATATTCTATTCTTGCTTTTTTATTTATTCTGTTTGTGCTTTTTTCTATTATTTATTCTAAAAAAATAGAACAACGGTAATTAGTAAAACTATTCGCGCTTGAAAAATATTGGGAAGGAAGAAAATAATTGCCAATATTCTATTCAATGCCTTTTATTCTTATTATACCAATATACCACAATATCAATATTATTATAATATTGATACTTACACATCGATATCAATATTATTATATTATGTACTGATTTCTATTAATATATATTAATATCGACACTAATGTTTGTATATCGATATCAATATTAACATTAGCTATGCAATTGTTATTTTATTACACCAGTACACGTGGCGATAAGCACAATTTAGTGCTTCCGTGGCGTACTTATAAGACAAGACATTATACCAATACCAGTATTCCATTCTTTATTAGCTGGGCAAGTCCCCTAATTGTAATAAATAGTAGAGGCAAGAAAACAAATTATCCAATGTAAATTCTCGTTCTTAGAAGGGAAAGAGAACGTCGCGACAGCGAACGCACACGTTCACCCACCCCACCCCCCTCCAAAGGCGAAAAGCCTCGTGTCCAGTTGGCTCCACTCCCTAAAGAAAGTGCGTGGTCCAGAAAACTACAAGTGTCGCCACAGGTACATTGTCAATATTTTTTCATTCTGCCACTATATTTTGCGATGAACTTGGGTACGAGAACTATTTAACGGCAATATTTATTATTATGGTGTTGTCGTTTTCAAGCACCCTAGAGCAAACGTTCAATGGAAGACACCAGGGACGCTAATTTGGCTTTCTTGGTCGTACCATTTGAAACATGTCATACTTAATGACTTTCGTGGACACGAAAGGCTTTCTAGATATGAATATTTATTCCTTGTACTTCTGCAGGAAGAAAGAGAGGAAGAAGAGCATGAAGAAAAGCCCGCGGAACGCGAACGGGAGCGAGAACGTCCCCGTGACGAAGATCGCCCCCGAGATCGGGGAGATCGGGATTATAGAGAAAAGGAAGGCTACCGTGATTACCGGGAAAAGGACAGAGACGTAGACCGCGACCGCCGCCATGACGGCGGAGATCGTTTTAGGGATCGTCCGAGTGCCCCCCGAGACAGAGATACTAGAGGTTCGTACGAGGCGAGACGAGGTTATGACGACCGGCCCAAACGAGGAGGAGGAGGTTGGATTATCTTGTTATTTTCAGTTAATAATTACAAGATGGTCTAACATCGGCTGTGTTTTTATTTGCTTATCGTAGATGACTATCCTCGCGGTGGAAGAGGAGATTATGGAAACAGGCGACCTGACTATGGGCGTGACGAACGTCCGCGAGGAGAATATAGAGGACGAGGAGGCGGGGGTGGAGACAGAGGGCATGGCGGCCCACCACAGCGCCACAGTGACGGAAACAGAGACCGTTACCGGAATGATCACAGTGGAGAGCGCTACAATCGCGATCGGGATGAGCGTCCTGCTCCTCGCCGTCACAGTCCTGAACGAACGTCCTCGAAAGAGGCAACTATCAAAAAATACGAGGATCCTCGCCCCCCGGTAAATTGTCTAAATTATTTCTAATGTTTGGATCTTACAGTTAATTTTGGCGTTATTTTTGGTAGGTATTTACGGACGGTAACAAATTTACTTTGTTGGGTGACTCTAATTAAAGAAAAGCGTCGGGAGGTTCTGGCCTTCCTTTTTGGGGGTTTTGTCCTGTGAAATTTGTTGCACATTGGCTCGGACTTTCTCGGAATTGGGAGCTTTACAGCAGGCTTAAAGCATGGAACTTGGATACAATGGACGAGCAGGACTACTTGTGAAGAATTTGTCATTCTCGTTTTTTGTTTTTTTCACGTGGTTTTTCAGGTATTGTGGTATTGTTTGTAGGTAAATTTTAAAAACCGAGCTCCTCTTTTCCTAAGGGGAAGGTGGTGAAAACCGTTTTGTTTTAAGTTGGTTTGTGGTCAACGATTCCGGCCCAGATTTGACGGAAAAACTTGGTGTGAAAGTGACTGCAGGTAGTTTTTTCAAATACTGGTGTATCTGATGAAAACATTTATGCATTGCGCAAGAAGACTGTAGACAAATTACGCATACAAACCAAGGTTAACCCCCCATTAAGAATTAAAAATGATTTTTATTGTCACTTAGTTAGCCTACTAATTGACAGTCAATTAAGCATCAGCTAGGAACAAAATAAATAAAAGTGGCGATCCTAGAATAAGCGCTAAGAATTTTAACCAAACTTGTTTTTCTTAACCAATTTTTTTATTAATTTTATTTACTAATTAAGTGAATTAATTTGATTCAATTTTAAACCAATTTTATAAACATTTATTATTCCCGGTGTCCCAGTTAGCAATACTGAAGACGATAACCTTTCACTAAACGGCTTAAGGTAGCGTTACAAAACACATCAAAATTAATTAAGGCACCTGAGTACTTCACATTTCATATACAAATTTCTATCTTTCACAAAACAAACGGGTTCTTGGCTAGTTTTTTTCGAGTTTTCCTTGGCTCGGCAGGCTCAGCAACACTAGCAGCGTCGTGATCTTCAGCGATTTGGCATCGGCGAAGGTTCGCTTCTCCCTGCACTCGTTTAACCTATTTTAATGAAAAGGTAAAAAATAAAGACACTTTTAAGGCAACACGACTCAAGAACGACCAGACATAAGGACTCCGTGTACCCGACACAAGAACGCCGGGTCCATATAGTCTTTTAAGGGACCAATAGAATTTCGAGTTAAAGAAGTCTCTGCTCATTAATTAAGTGCCAACGAGATTATAAAGTGCTTACGTCGTGTTAAAAAATACGTCACAAGGTTATACCTAGGCTAGACGGGACGCT
The DNA here is from genome assembly GCA_022832235.1 of Lepidurus couesii. Classification (NCBI taxonomy): domain Eukaryota; kingdom Metazoa; phylum Arthropoda; class Branchiopoda; order Notostraca; family Triopsidae; genus Lepidurus; species Lepidurus couesii. The sequence continues at coordinate 51,259 of JAGJRP010000134.1, forward strand.
AAATATCATTAACTTGTAATGTTGCTCAACTAGTCCCAGAATGGGAAATAGTTAATGAGGGTCCAGACGACAAACTGAAAGTTCATTTTCATTAAGCTTAAGCCTATGCTTAAGGCTACACCTGCACATATTTAAATATTTAAAGGGGGAGTAAGGTTTCAAATGAAAAAAACGTGTTACAGAAGAGACCAAACTATATGTTCTGGCTGAAGAACCCCTATGTCAATTATGCACAACCGAGTCATTAATTATTTAGCGGTTTAAGCTGAATTTGTCGGGTACTACATGGGAGTCCTTTTGTCGAGTCGTCCTTGTCTAATCTCTAATGTCTAATTCCCATTTTTAGCACATTTATAGATTCACTCAAAAGACCTTCTTTACGATCAAAGTTTCTTTCTTTACCTGAGTAACATTCTTGGTCTTCGTCGTCGCGGTGGATCCTAGTCCTGCGTTCAGCTCTTCATCATCACTAGACAGAATGACTACGACGTCATCATCTGAGCCCTTTTCGTCTGTTTCAATACCAGGTTTATCCGCTAGCAAACCGGTAGCATTTTTACCATTTCTTCGCCCCACTTTACTCTTAACAGCAGCGGGTTTTTTGCTATCGTCTCCATTCGAAAGATCAATGACGTCACAATCTTCCTTTGCCTTCTCTCGAATGTCGTAACTATAAGGACAGGCCGCTTTTATCTTCCCACTCTTTGTAGCCTTTTCCGCTTTGCATACTGCTTTAAGGATTGGCTTGTTGTCGTCTTCTTCGTCAGTAGGCGGGACGACGTCTTCATCTTCTTCAATCTGCACCAATTTCTTCGCCTTTGCTGTTTTCCCGGTAACCCGGCCCCGTTTTGGCTTAACCTCCTCCTCCGCTGCCTTTACCTTCTTTTTTGATGGAGTTGGACGAGGCCGGACGGATTTCTTGGCCACTTTCTCCTCAACTTCTGCTTCCTTCTCTTCATCGTCGCTTTCAATGACCAGCGGTCTGTGTTTGAGTTTCAATCGATTCTTAGCAAAAAATTCCGCGATCTCTTCATTGTCGCTCTTGGTCATCTCGTCAGAATCGCTTTCGTTGACATCCAGGAACAAAGGATTCCGTTTCTCTGCTTTTTTCCCTTTTATTGCTGCCTTAGCTTTAAACTTTGGAATCGGAATGGGCGCTTTTGGTGTCACAGATCTTTCTACAGCCACACCGTCAATTTCGCTGGATCCCGAAAGCTCCATTGTCGAAAGTTGGTCTTCGTCTGCATCGCTGACGACAAGCTTGAAGGTTGGTACTGGCTGGTTAGTTGGTTCCGGAACTGTCTGGTCTGTAATGTTGTTAATATTTCCTTCCAAGAGGTGAAACTGAAGCGCAAAGCGTGACAACAGATCGATACTTTCGAGTCCCAGGCGTAAGGGCACATCTTGACTTAGTAACCGATTCTTGAGGCTCAGTAGTGCCATTCTCGCTTCCTCCGGATGATTAGTGGCTCCCAGGTGAGCCACGGACTCAAGTTGGTTAGTTGCCCCGCACAGGATCACTGGTTGAATCCACGCCTCGATTGGTACTTGCCACTTAATCGCCGCCAGACTCAAATCCCCAATGCGAGTAGCCAACTGCTCCAAATCTTGCTCGCTGGCCTTCTGGGTATAACACAAACTTCTGGACACGCCTTCTCCTGCGACAGAAAGCTTAAAACAACGCTTCTGCAGAAATCGCTGCAGCAAGTCCCAACTTTTCTCAAAGTCTGTGACGGCTGCAGCATCAAATCCCTGAAGACTTAGACAACGACCTTGGATTCCGATCAAAGTCATCGCCAGCCACCATAAAAGCAAATTTTCGCAGTCTATGCAGCGACAACTGCGACTATGGGACAACCAAGCGGGTAACGTCACTTCTTCTTTTCGTTTCAATGAAGGAGAGCTGCCCATGTTGGTCGTACCAGGAAATAACTGCCAACTGGATCCTTTTGGGAGAGTTGAGGGGTCAAGTTTGCTACCTGCATTCCGGGACTTGGTGGAAGACTCGAATGTTGCCACCGGTGAAAACAAAACGTTGGAAGAGGCGCGCAAAGTTTCGGCCGAAACTAAGTTGTCTTTCGAGGAATGATCAGATCGAGTGACCTCAAGGGCCTGCTCCGAATGGCGAACAGAAATTTTACTATGGAGACCCAAAAGCTGCAACACTGACGTCACCGTGAGCAGACAGTCTTCGGCGTTTTCGTAGAGCAGGTCGCTCTGGCAACGGTACAGCAATCCTTCCACTGTCCTACAAGAGTGAAAAGATTTAGCTTATAAAAGAGATAGATTATATTAGAAATAGATTATAAAAGAGTTACTTGTAGGTGAGGGCCCTTTTCTGCATATAGGACACGAATTCCTTGGAGTAGATTTTCAAATCAAAGGCCAGGCCATTGTGCAAGGCTAACCGTAACGTCCAAATAAACGTCTGCGCTACCAAGGACGTAATTTGAAGTTCCTGGCCAGGAAAATCTACAACAGAAATGGTTTGACTGTTTAATGAACGCACAAATAGATAGTTATTGTAATTAGACATCTGTGCAATTTTATTACCCCATCCGATTTCTTTCGCATGAGTTTCATAGTTTACGGCAGTTCCGTATGCCTTTTCATAGGATACGCGTGCCAAGGCATGGAAGTTAATATCGTCTTTGTTACCACCTCGAAACTGGGCAGGAATGACCCCCAAATGGCTCTCCAGCAAGAATAATTCCGTGTGAACCACATATAGGCTTTTCGTTAAGGGACTGTTAATGGCGGCGTTCTTGCTTTGTATTTCCTTCATGTATGTCCTACACTCGTCATACTAAAATGTACCACACATTTTTTTAATTTATTTTTTTAAGTACAACAATTTATACCTTTTCGTCATGGAATTTGCTCCACGCAATTGCAACGGCGTAACTAGCTTTGACGTAGTTTGACAGCCTGAAGGATTCTTGCTGGATGAACTGATCACATTCTGCGCGTAAGTCGTCGGGAACTTGGAATCCCATTTTTAGCAATTCCGAACACGCTAAGAAACAAAAATTAAACATGCTAATCAAATATAAACCCAGCTTAGCTAAGAAAATGTTAAATTATATACCTATGACGATATATTCTACGTTGGCGAAACGACGCGCGTAATCCAAGCAGGTTTGCCAGGCTGCAGCCTTTAGATTAACATGCCCATAGCAATCGAAGGCGCACGCCAAGGACCGGATACAGCTTAAGATTTGCCATTGTGTAGGAGTAATCAAAACCTCAGGATAATCACACTATTTTGAACCAAGGATTTTTTAAAAACTTTGAAAATTATTATTATTTGTATAATATAATATAACATTTTATATAACTAATTATTATATATATATATTTAAATCTTTAAAAAAAATTATTATTATTTAATCATACTTGCGAGACGGATTGGAACGTTTTGAGCGATTGTTCTAGTGTAAGCAGCAGTTTCTGCTCGCGGTCAATGCCCAAATATTCATACACGGGGATGGTGACAGTTTCCCCTTTCATTTCCTGACCAGGAGGCGGGGTCTTGGTGGATTTCAAAAGCGGCCCTAGACGCTCCAATTCGGTATGGATTTTTGCTCGTAAGCGGTGCCATTCCGCCCAGTATTTGAACCAATACGACAAAGCCAACTGCAGTCTTATAGCCGTGTTTTCAGGGTCTGGTACCTATAGCGAACATTTTTAGAATTTCTGGAATTTACAATGTCTGTTAAAAAAAAAGATAAAAAATTACGTTGGTGTCCAAACTTGAAAGTGTAGAAACACTCCGTTTGGCAAATATCACAGCTTTGTCGAATCTGCTATCCGAAGTTTCGCCCTTGCCCAACAGAGTAGTAGCCATATGAAAATAGGATTCCAGCTGAGAAACCACACCTTTATATGTGCGGAAATTGCCGAGCTCTTTCAATATAATTTCAAGGGGAACCAAATGGTTGACGTTCAGACTGGAAACAGTCAAAAATTAAAATAAATGAAAAAATTCCCTACAGTAGAAAATACCTAGTTTGGAGGTAAGCTTTAAGTTCCCACCATAGTAATTCTTGTCGTTCTGATTCGCGAATAGCGATGCCTTTGATGCTTAAAATACCAGCGACAGTACAATCCTAGAGTACGGTTTTAGTCTATTAACATTTAAAGGATTTGTTTTCAAACCTGCAATTCATGTTGGAGCTTCTTCAGATCATCTTTCAGGGAACACCAGTATCTCCCAACAACTTTTCGCCAGGTTTGATTATCTGTGGCTTCATATCGCAACAACCTGGCGATATCATACAGCAATTCAGACCATTGCGACAACGCTTTACGACAAATAAAGACTCCATTGCAAATAGATGCTGCAGTTGTATTCTAAAAGGTAAGAGTAAAATTATGGTCCTTAAAGGTTCTTTGCAATGTACCATCTGAGCGCTTAACTTCGGAGACTTAAAGGTGATATTCATAAAGGCGTCGTAAAACTGTAGGGCTTCTGTGTAACTTTCTTTTTTGCTATACATTATCGCCAGAGAATGACAGCAAGTTTCTGGGAAATTGGTAAACTGTTTAATGCACTTAGTAGTAAAGGAGACCTACCTATGTTTTGGTTGAACGTGTTCCATGTTGCAGGGTCATGTTGCTTGCTCACAATGCATTGAATTGACTGGATAAAAAAGGGCGTCAGTTTATGAGCCAAGGATGTCTCATTCTAAACAAGATGTTTGTAATATTAATACAGAAGAAAAGAAAAACATTGTTACCTCGTTCAAAAGCCCACTGATAACGTGATAAAAAATTACTATTTGTTCTCTGTCGGTCTTGTTTTCTAGTGGTGCAGCAGTTACGCTTAAACTGCCCAAAATAGAGCAGCAAAATTGAATCAACTCATTCCTAACAGGCTTTTGCAAGTAATTTTTGTGGAGTTTGAATTGGGGAATTAATATGTTAAGTAGTGTTACTGCTTTCTCGGGAGATTTTACCGTTTTCTGCAAAAAATAACATTTATCTTTCAACGTTTCCTTGTTTTGATTTACCTTTGCTAATTCCAAGCATCCGTCTGATGAACCAGCATTGATTTTTCTATGCAAGGAGTTGAATTCCTTGTCCGTCATTATTCAGCATAGCTTTTAAACTTAAAATACATAAAAATGTTTTGACCCGAAGATGGACCAGCAACTTCCCTTTGCTTTACTGAAATGCCGCCAAAATCGAAATCAGGAATCGAAATCGTTTCTGACTAATGCCAATTACAATGTTGACCTATTACTTTAGGTATGGATAAAATGCGAAATATGAACCGCGGAATGTTAAAACGCGAAACGATCCTACGAAACCGTGCGAGCGAAATCACATGAGACGTGGTAAAATGAAGAAACTATAAAATTGAGGGAAATTGCACGCTAAATTTTCAAATAATACCTAAAAAACACATGAAAAAAAGTTGTGACTTTTGTATTCCTATGTTTTTGTTCTTACGCCCTCCGTATGGTGGTGCTAGAGGGCCATTGCGGCTCCCTCCGATATGCCAAATAGCCAACCGCTTTTACCAAAGACTCGCGGCTCCAAGTTTGACGACCAGCACTGGCTTAGGCTATGGTGAAATTAATAGATAGCCCAACAATAAAACGAAATAAGAAACATGTTGCCCGTGGATGAGGGACTCATAGCACCTATCCAGTATATTTTTCTTTTGAATTCTTTGTTTGAATTGGTTTGAAATCGAAAAAAGTCGTAGTACAGATTGGTTTCTAGAATTCTAGTGGTTTCCGCCTTTCTTTTTCTTTTTTAAAATGGGAGTAAGGTTTCAAAATGAAAAAATATTGTTATAGAAGAGACCAAACTACATGTCCTGGCTGAAGAACCCCTATGTCAATTACGCATATTATTCGAGTAATTAATTATTTAGCGGTTTAGGCTCCTCCCCTTTCCGCCAAATTTCAAATTTTCCTATCCTTATAACACGGGGGGACAGTTGGCCGGAGGCCTAGCGCCTTTACCTATGAGTGCATTCGAAATCGATCCCGGTTCTCATAGGGACATCACNAATGCTCAAACAGGTCTGTAAATGCTAAATAATTAATTACTCGGTTCATATGCATAATTGACATAGGGGTTCTTCAGCCAGAACACTTATTTTGGTCTCCTCTATAACATATTTTTTTGCACTTGACTCCCCCTTTAAAGCTTACGTTTAAGCGTAGACCAACAATGGTCTCAACAAGCCATATAATTCATAACAGGAATAAATCAAATCACTGCACAAGGATGTGGATAGTCTAATTAGCATAACCTCTTAAGGACGTGTCGGGGCGTTGCTTTAATGGATACATGACCCGGCCATCCCTCCTTCACCGGAATTTTCTCGGCCTTAAAAACTTGGCAAGTCATTATCGTGATTGCCCAATCATTTTCAACGCTTTCTTTACGAGACTAATAAAAAGTTTATTTCCCGTTCTTTCCTTTTTCGAACAGAACTGTCTACACAACACGTCACGTAACTATCCAGCTTAGAGTTCCAGGAGAGCATAGAAAAATCGTAGAAAAATCTTCATTTGATCCAGAAAATACCTCAATAAATGTAAACGCCATCCAAAACAATAGGCCAACTTTAATCTCGGAGTATCGCAATAAAAGGTTGGAAAAAATACAGGTAGAGAAATGCTGAGTATTCGGTTACTTTCCTCTTGTTCGCGAAATCTTGTGCTATATCTTCCATTACGGCATTCCGCCTCTCATTCCTCATTCCACCAGGTTCAGTCCCAACTGAGTGCAAATTCAGATCTTCTTATCTTGAGTTAAAGACGAAAGGAGCCAGGTTTGATCCCCGATGCACGGAAACTCATTACAGCGCATGCGCACAACGCAAACACGGAACCGGTCATGAGGTAAATAGACCACGACACGTTACAGTGACCTGCAATGTGAAAAATCCGATTTCAAGTGCCAAAAATAGAATAAAATAAAACAAGTTCCTCTTCATAAACCTACAAAAAATCCCAATCTTCTAATACTTACCTAAATCATAGACATCCGCATCGGCTCCACAAGCTTCCTGAACTTCGCGATTATCCCAGCCCAATGGGAACAAGGCCACGCCTACTGTTACCAGCAACGCTACAGTAAACCAACAAAAAGTCGTTAGAAAAGTTTTTAAAAAATGTCTTTCTTACCAATTACACCTTTAATTACATAACAAAAACTACACTCACACGTGAAAAGAGGAGTAAAACAAAACAGGTTGGGTTGCTCTAACCCTGTTGGTACGGAAAACGAGGCCAAACGTGACATTTAGCCGAAAAAGAGAAATAGTTTAAAACCAAAACCCGTTTGATCGACATGACTTTCACCATTCTCTCTTTTCCTTGTCGAATAAACCGGACCAAGAAAAAATCTTGCTTCAGTTTTTGTTTCAACTGTCATAATCAACATATCATGCCACTGTGATATCATTTTCTTTTTTATGAAGAAAAAGTAAAAATAGTCTAAATTATAACACAGTGGGTGATCGGTTAACGAACACTTTTTTTTGCGAATTTTTATGATCGGATAACGAACACCCAACACGGTCCCCGGTTAAAAACCCGTAGGTCAAAAATGACACTTTTGTGTTATATTGTTGCAGAACGTTCTCCGGAAAAGAATGACAAAAAAGGTGTCATACAAGTTGAAAATTGGTAGTTGGATTGTAAACGAATTAGATTAGGTTAGTTTAGTTTAGCTTAGGTGAAGATAACGATTCCCATCAATCGTTGTTGATGAGAAAACTTGTACTTTCTTTCACTCCATTAGCTGAAAAAAATAAATGCATTGTTCGAAAAAATTCATAGCGGGATACATTACACCCGTTTGTCCATAAATACGAAGAACGTGTTGCACAGAACAAACACAAGAAGCGACGCTGTGTGTAAGATTTGTCAACACGTTCTCCGGATTATTGTTATTACATATTGTATTATTACATATGGTATTATTGGTATTACATATAAACAAGCGGAGTAAGAATTTGTATTATTTTTATTTATTTTATTATTATTTTTTACATTAAAGTCAATGGTAAACCGATGATCAGTTAACGAACATCTGTTTGGAACGGATTATATTCGTTAATCGATCACCCACTGTAAATCGGGTTAAGCATGACTTTCTCGAAGATGACTACAAACAGCTAATTGAAGCACGTGATTTTCGACAAAAAACGGGTCAAAAAATCAAGTTTTTAACCCCCCAAACCAAGGAACACGGATCTCTTACTTAGGATTCCTTTGAAACCCAAAATAGGACAAAAAGGATCCCCCCCCCCAAAAAAAAAAAAAAGAAAAAAAAAAAGAAAGGACAGAAAAAAGTTGTTCCTCATCTAAACCGGCAGACTTTAGAACGGTATAAAAAGTCCGCAGATTGACCAACAAGACACCACTTGACCTGTTGACTGCTTCCAGTAGGTTTTAAAGTTATAATTCAAGACTTAAACATGAAGTAAGTTTAAACTCGAATGCACAAAATACCCTCAAACTTAAACCCAAACATTCTAATTATTCTTAAATTATTTCTAATTTTTTTAATATTAATTCCCATTATTTCTATTAATTTGAACTATTTTCGTACTAATTCTAATTTCTTACATTTATTTGAATTAATTTTGTTAAAAACACAATAATTTTTCTGTTCATTTTTTATTTAAAAGGGTTTTCTTTATCCTTTTGGTGTGCGCTGCTGGAGTTATAGCCGATGATCTGCACTCGGAACGTCAAGCGGAACGTGGACTAGGTTACAGCCATAACGATCACGATAACTACAATTTAGGACAGAGTAACAACTACGGTGGTCAAGGAAACTACGACGGGTAAGTTTCTTTCTAAAAAAATCGTTCTATTTCTTTTCAAATGGTCTTATTCCTCCCGTTTTTATTTGTAGGTCTCCTAAGCAAGCTGTAGTCCAATTAGGGGGATATGGACAGCAAACCCAGATTGTTACTTTAGGCTCTTCTTCTTCGGCTAGCGTAATCCCTACCGTCCAAACTTATCGCGTACCTTCTTATGGATACGGAAATGTTTATGGAAATAACTACGGAAATGGTTATGATAACCACGGACTTCAAGGCGGTTACAGGCCTTTGTTGGGCTTAGGACAAGGCCACAGCGGTCACACTAACCGCTTTTAAAAAGAAAACTCCGCAAAAACGTTACATTTATATCTAGATTCCAAATATTCCGAGTTATTTTTATGATTGTGCTGTGTGAGAGAATTTGTAATACAGAGTTGGATGAGAGACGATTTGATTTAAGACCAACTTGTGGGCGTTATCGCGAGGTGTTTCGATGGTAGATGGGAGGGAAAATAGTTACCAGAGAGCGCTTGCAAGGCTCCTGAGGTGCGTGCGGTGCTAGAATCGAGAACGTAGGCGTAGCAAAGGGCCGAAGAGGCGGCTAAGGCGACGATTAGGGATAAGATACAACCCATGCCCACTAAAATGGTGGAGGCTTGCCACCAAACGCTGGGAATAGAGTAGAAGCTCGAATAACGTCCGCATTCTTCGACGATTTCCAGAGTACCAGTGCTAGAGCTAATTCGGGGGAAATTGCAGCGCCGGAATGAGCCAAAATAGGCTGTATGACCATAATGAAGACTCCCCTGAAAAACATAAAACGTTAGCATTAAAGAATTTAGCGTACAGTACTCTCCAAAAAAAACGACCCCAGCAAACCATACCGTCTAATGGCCCGCAACTGTGCGTCTGGGAACAGCAATACGAAACACCAGTACGGCTATTCGCACGGCCATTCGTAGCACTGTTTCCAGACACGCCGTTGCGGGCCATTAGGACAGTATGGTTTGTTGGGGTCGTTTTTTATGAAGAGTACTGTACATGAAAAAAGAAATCGAGCTATATCCTTGAAAACACATGTGCACGAGACAGAATTGCTAAAATGTACAAGTAAAAATGCTTCAAACAATTGCTGTACAACTACATTTCAGGTTGACTGTATTGTATAGTGTGTTTAATAGCGAATTCAGTTAGTTGGTAGGACCAGTGCTGCACTTTTGGCACTGAGTGCCAGTTTCTTATGTCCTGATTGGCTGGTGGCGCACTGGGGGCGAACTGGCCCTACCAACTGAATTCGCTATAAGTTAGACATTAGGCTAAGAATGAAAGATAAAGGAAACTTACTTCGAGCCATAAAGGGAGGTAGAAACCAGTAATGCAAGTTAGGGCCGTAACGAGGGATAAACAAGCCCAAAACACACCAATTGTGGTTAAACTAGAAGCCATAGTTATTTTACATAGCACACTATCATAACACTTAAATGCCAATTAAGTTTAGAGTTCTTTTTAAAGCGAAATACTTGACTTGTAAACCGCAATCAACACCACACGCTACAAAACCAAAACATGAGAAAAGGATTCAGGATTTTCCGTCTTAAGCTGCACGCACTCGCCATCTATGGAGCAAATCCAGCATATACGTTTTTGGACATTTATTTAAATTTTAATTAAATTTATATGTCTATATCTATCTATCTTATATATCTTTATACAGTAGGCGCCACTTATAAGGATCACGTTTGTCCAGCCAATTTTGATTCTTATAACCGAAAATTCTTTCTGATCTCTTATAATTCTTACCCTTATTCTTTACTTTTATAACTTCTTCTCCTTTACTGCTCCGAAAACTAGAGCAGTAAAGGACAAGGTCACTCTCAAGTTGGTTATTCCCTAACTGTAACTGTATGAAAGCCGAAATTACCAACATCCTACGTAGTTTTCAGTGACTCGCGGAAGGATTGGAACTTGTTGACCTTCGGATTGCGGCGCTTGACCTCACTTCGTCACATGACAGGAACCACATGGCCCCCGCTTTACCACCCCTTGATGTTTGACGCCTCGTCCTGTTTGCCGGCAAACTACTTCTCTTATCTTCTCCAGCTAATATATCTGCTCCAGTTTTCGGTTTTGTTATTTCCTCTGGGACCAAATGTAAAAGGAGGAAGAAAAGTATGACTAAAACCACCAGGAGAAGACCCTTCCACACTGGGAGAATATTCAACCCCTCAGGCTTGGATATAGAAAAGCAAGTCAATTTAATCTGCTCTTTAACAGCATCCCAGTAGGGCCAGCGTGATCTCAGAGCACAGTTCTCGCAAGTAGCTCTGAGAAAATCTCCTAGAATTTAGTTCAAACATAATTATTTTGTATTTTTCTTCAAAAATGGATTTCAAACTGTGTTGTTTTTTACTTATGGGTTTATTTTCGCCCATTTGGGGACAAAATCCCCCTGCTTCCTCTTCTTATGGCATCACGTAAGTCTTTCCATAAATGTATGCTATATTTATCTTACATCTAATTGCTTTGATTTTTATTTGAGTTTAAATTTCATTTTGATTACCAAATTCAAGTCACGGAGACATCCGCGATGCTATTTTAACGCTTTTTGGCGCTGTACGGGATCAAACCGAGAAGCTTGAGCGGCACGAAGCTCGTGAACGCCATCTAGGAGATTCCCTAACCCGAACCTTAAATGTTATCGATACCAGAACTCGAGGTGAAGAGAAAAATATGGATAACCTCGCAGTTTTGATGGCCAAAATGGACGACAGACTTCGAAAAGTGGAAGAAATGATCCTACAAGTATGTTTACAATCATGTCTATATTTGTGTATATAGTTGTGAGTTGGTTACTATGGGCAACCCCAAAATTTCATGTTAGCGAGACGATCGTGAAAGAATTCAAATCCAGAAAGTAATTGACGGCTCCAGTGCCGTTAAATCATTGTTGGAAGAAAAGTTTTCCAAGTTGGTAGCCCCAAGCGCTCAACCAACCTCAACCACGCCTCCTACCATGGATCCCGAGTTATCGAAGCAACTGTATCGATTACGCAAAAAGTCCGATTCGATTGAAGAAGCTCTACAAACACGTTTGGCGCACATGACCAATGAAGTAAATATAAATCTTCCAGAAACAACAAAACCATTTCAAAACTACTAACTTAAAAAAAAAAAAAAAAAAAAAAGGTGAAAATTGTAGGAGAAAAACTGGACGCTAGAGGCGAACGATTGGAAGGCTTACAACTAGCTATCATGGAATCTGTTGGAAAGACCCAAACTAATGAAGCTGACAAACTACGCGCCGCTTCAGCGAATTTGGTATCGGCCGAAGGAAAATGGCGACAATTTTTACAAGACGCTGATACAATTTTGGCGCAAGTGAATGTTAACACCGACCGTATTACGGACCATATTTCCCATTTTAAGAACGACTCGGCCGCCATCTTGATTGGTATCGAGAACTTGGATACCACCCTCGAGAACGTGACACGCATCCTCACTTCCGGTGCACTTTCCACATCCACTACGGAGGAAGATAAGGAAATAACGAAACGACAAGAGTTATTCCTCGCCCAAATTTCGTCCCAACAAAACTCCACCTTAAACACTATAAACGACTTATACGAGAAACAAACTGCTCGATTAACCAACTTGGAAGCCATCACTAAAGAAAACTTCCGTTCCTTTGAGCAACAGAGCCATCTAGCAACGCAGAACGTCTCTAGTGCGATTCAGGATGGCGTCCGCGCGCTGTCCCAAGGCGTCCAGCAGCTTTCTTCTGACTTAACGCAGAAATTAGCGGATGGCCACAAACTAATCCAAGATCAGGTACATCAAAACTCTAATACCAATTGAACAAGCGCTTAACATCGTGTTTATAGATCGCCGATGCGGGTCAAACGTCTGAAACATTGGCAGAAACGGTTGAAAAAGGCTATGCGGATCTTACCAAGGAGCTCCAAGGGCTTCAGAACGTGGAAAGAGTCATGTTAGACACTGCCGATAGTGTGTTAGACACTAAACGACGCTTAGAGTATGCAGTTCAGCAGATTTTACTGGAATTGGGCGAAACGGTTCGTCGCCAGACCGGCGATTTGAACCACACCCTTGCTCAGAAGGTTGATGACGTCACTCTGTCCGTTTTAGCCAACCAGACGATGGCTATGGCTAACATGACGAGCAAAATAGAACGCGAATTGAGTCAGGTAAGCTAACAAAGTCCAATAAAATTTGTTCCCTATTGCTTTAAAACTACATTGCGTTTGCAATTGTAGGTTTGGCGTCAAATTTCAGTCTTGCACCAGAGCGCCACCCAATCGCAGGCCGTCTTACAAAAAGTGGAGCAGCAAACAGCCAGTCACGTGGCTGGAACGTTGCAATCGCTCACCAACATGGACGGCAAAGTTCTAACAATCACTAACCGGATGTCCCAAGTTGATGATAACTTAAACTACTTACTCGGCCGCTTATCGTTAGTCGTCCAAGAGTTTAATCAAATCCGGGGTGGTTTAGGGGAAACTATGGACTCCTTACGTTCAGGTTTAAACGCGATCCAAGAGAAAGTTCCGTTACTTTTAGGTGCTGGAGGCATCGATACCAGTACGCGCCAAACTACTATCGATTCTGACAATGACGTTGTTGTCAAAATCGGCAGTATCGACTTGAGTGCTTAAGAAATAATTCTTTCCCAAATGTAAAATGTTGATTTTTTTGTTATATATATCTGTCTCCATGAAGAGAAGAAAGAAATGAGACACAACACGAGAAACTTTCAATTATCACATCAGTGCCGTACACTTTTAGAAAATTAGTGCCAAATTTAAAAAAAAAAAAAAAAAGTTATTCCTGTCCGAAACGAATGGTCAATACAGCTTGTTCGTTGGAATTTTCGCCAACTCCCGAGTATTTCCAATTCGCATATTCTGAATGGCATCCAGAAATATCGTTTCACAAAATATGCAAATTAGCAAAATTGTAAAAATATTAAAAATATTTTTTCTTATCGCAGTTACCAATAACTTCCCACATCTCCCAAAGTTTGAAAAAAATACAGATCAAATAGGAATTTTGCATATTCGCGAATATTCTTGGCACTCAACAAAAATTCGCTAAAACTCCTTCGTCAGTTTCATAACAACCAAGTAACTTCATAACCTTTTCTGACTGAATAAAAAGAGAAAATCTGGAGTTTTGGCGAATTCGTCGAGTATTCTTTAAAAAAACATGCGCCAAAAAATCGCGAAAACTCCATTGTCAACAAAACAATATGCCAGTAACCTCTCCCCCTTAATAAAATTGATTAAAAATACGAGAAAATAAAAATTCGGAGATTTTTGCGAATTTACGACTTTTTTAAAAAAAAAACATCGCACAATCTCCTTCGTCCTGGATAAAAGACAGAATCTCGTTAACCTTCCAGACTAGAGCAAGGCATCCCAGTTGAAGCTATTCTCCAAATCCTCATCATCGTCTTCATTTTCAAAATTCAAAGGCGATAAATTCTCTTCAATGGCGATGACGTCATCCAAGCTATTCATGCCAGCGGCGGACAATAGAATGTCTATGGCAGGTTCCTGGCTCTGAAAGGTCGCTTGGTGTACGTCTGACGACATAATGGACAAAGTGGGCTGCAAATGGTGGGACCATAACGGGTCACATCGATCGTTCAAAATGTCCGTCGAGGTATTTGAGACAATATCGTAAGGCAAAGTCGATTCAAGTGGCTCTTCCGCAAGGGGAGCTAAGGTTTGAAGGCTACGGCGAGTGGTATCGGCCGCTGGCAAAGGCAAATTGGCATGGAAAGGCTCCGAACTAGGGTTGACTCCGTCTAATTGCTGATTACTTGCCAAACTGGCTGCCACCATCTGCAATCCATATCGTAGAATCAAATTCGTGAGCAATGACGCTTGATCCATCTGTAAAACTGGCTCCGGGGGTGGGGCATTCGTAAAGGCGGGACTTATTTCACTTACTAAGGGTAAGACTTCCCTGTTAAGGCTGTTTGGGTCATTTGTGACTGGATTTCCTGATTCTTGAGCTGATTCTTCTGGTTTCTTGAGACAAGATGGGGATCCAGCTGCAGATTCTGAAGCAATTGGATCGGATTTGAGCTGGTTTTGAGCTTGGGGTTTGACTAGCGTGGTCGGACGGGACTTCTGCGGCAAAGCCACGCCACCTGCTGAGTTTTCGCCTTGTAAATTGTCCAATTCAGGCACATACGGCGCGACTTGGAGGACTGGCGCTGGCTGTTTCCGTTTTTTCATCGGAATTTCTTCGCCAGCCGGGGGCGTTACTACTGTCCAGTAGTTTCCTTTACCTGGATCGTGTTGAGGTCTAGGCACTTTGGCAAAAGTTTTGTTTAACGAAAGGTTATGTCGGATCGAATTCTGTAAAAACAAATAAATTTATTTATATTTATTTTTTTAGAAATTAATTTTTACTTTCCAACCGCTTTTGGAGTCCCGGTAATAAGGGTAATTATCCGCCACCCATTGGTAAATTTCCGAGAGGGTCATTTGCC
Source organism: Lepidurus couesii (assembly GCA_022832235.1). Lineage (NCBI taxonomy): Eukaryota > Metazoa > Arthropoda > Branchiopoda > Notostraca > Triopsidae > Lepidurus > Lepidurus couesii. The sequence goes on from JAGJRP010000134.1 coordinate 66,579, forward strand.
GGTCAGGAGTGGATTTAATTGCCATTTTAATGAGCGTAGCATAACTACGAATAAAGATTCAGGAGAAAAAATCATAAAACTGATCAAGAATTCACTTTCTTTATAACTCTTTCTATTGTTATTGTTATTATTATTATTATTATTATTATTATATATTCGTGTACCTATGGGCTGGTTTGGCGTTTTTGTCTATGATAGGCTCAGGAGGGGGCTGGAGAGGGTCTGTGGCTTTGTTAGATGAATGACTCGGCTCATTCCAACTGCTCACATCTGCGGTGGCGGCATTCAAACGCGGCAGCCAATCCATGGCAGTTAAACTGCGTCCCAATTCTTCCGACATGGTCTGGAATCACCTTTTAAATTGAACTAGAGGAGTTTTTAGGATGATAAGTACAAAAATTACCCTTCTAGGCACGTCTGATGGAAAAGCTGCACCGTCACAAGTTCAATTGTGTGTCCACTATTGCGCCATTCGGAACTACTAAGTGTATAGAGCTGGATAAAGTCTAGCAAATTGGACAAAAGCGGACATCAGCGAGGTAAAGGTCAGTACGGAGAAGGCGATAAGGTCACCAAGTCCTTTTCTCCGCAAGCCTCGAGGGGACTATGAGGTTCTGGGTGGGGAAAACGCAGGTGTCAAGCTATTGGAAGCAGGCGGAGTCAGAATCGAATGTTTCACGCGTCCTGTACACCTTCGCGGTACGGAAAATAGAGTGTTTCCTCACTGTGTGGGCGAACTAATAGCCAGAACCATACGAGGAGGGGAAATAAGAGAGCGGGGGTAAGAACATTTATTGATTCATCATAAAAAAGAGGAACATTACGAGTGCAACTCGACCTACAATTGTCGCATTTCCAACAGTGTTTCTTTCTAATTATCGAAATTTCTATCTCTTCGCTGTGCAAATAAAGAGCGATTAGGATTAGGAGCATTTAGATAATTGATAGCTTATGATAGAACAAGAAGTCAATATAAACGAGGTCAATATGTGACATATTCGAACTAGCCAACGTTTTTTAACAAAACCATCAACCACGAACTTTATTTTTTAACCCATAATCGCTGTTTTAAAATTTCCAATACACAAAACATGGTCAAAACGTTCGGTTGCATCTTTTAGCACTATTCAGTTAAAAGAACTAGCTCGACATTTCTGTAATTTAAGAAAACTGCATTAGTGATGCGCCATCCAGAAAATGGAAACACGGAATTTTTGCTTCACATTTTTCCTCAATAGCAACTAACGGTAGGATTTTATCGAAAACTTTCAAAAGGCCGGCTAATGGTAGGATTTGACAAAAAGTCTGAAACGCCATCTAATGCCGAGTTAGAGCATTGTTTACGGAAGCCCACGCGCCATTTTCTCTTGTTAAGATTGAGCGAGGCATTCTTTACGCGTGATTTTTTAGAAATTTCTTATTCATCATGTCTGACGTAAGTTCAACTTCTCTATTCTCGAAAAATTTATAGAAATTCCCTAAATGACGTGACAAACTGTCTCCAAAACGCTGGAAAAGACCAATGCGACAATTTTGATTGTTGGCTTGGCTTGGGTTGAGAGTTTCCTGCTCAAAGCATGTTTTCCCGTTTTCTTTGTCTTTAATTACGAATTTTAAGTAATTGAAAATTTAACGGTTTTATCGTTTCTAATAGGATCAAAAGCCCGAAGGAGGAGATGGGGGTTCCGAGTATATTAAACTGAAAGTAGTAGGCCAAGATTCCAATGAAATTCATTTCCGGGTCAAGATGACCACTCAAATGGGCAAGTTGAAGAAATCCTACAGTGAAAGAGTGGTATGTAACCTTAATGCTTGTTTAAGTAGCTAATTTTAACTAAATTTATCTGTTTTAGGGCGTCCCAATTGGCTCTTTGCGGTTTTTATTTGATGGTAGAAGAATTAACGACGAAGAAACTCCCAAACAAGTAAAAAAGAATCTTCATAAAATTCGCAATTTTCCTACAAGTAATCGTTTCTCCCATAGTTGGAGATGGAGAACGATGACGTAATTGAAGTCTATCAAGAGCAAACGGGTGGCTTGTAATGCCTCTCACGCTGTTTTCCTTCATCCCAGAATCCGTTCTTAAAAAATTGAATCAGTTAAAAACCTTGCCGGTTTTTGCGTTTCCATCCGTTCATAAGCTGCCATTCCTTTGGCGCTCCAAAAGTGTAAAGAAAACTGACTGGCTTTTTCCTTTTTTTTTTCTTATCTTCCAGTTCCACAGTATGAAACTTTGATTGCAAATACAGTGTCTTTTCATACGCCGGCACTTTACTAGTATTGCTCTTACCCTCAACTACCCTAAGTTTGCTCCTTTACAGTAGTCAAGTCCTTCCAATTCCCTCAAACTAGCTACCTAAAGGCTCCGTCTTCAGAAAGAGAACCAGGAACGCTGTAAGTCGTCTCAACGGCCTAATTTGCAACGTTTGGAAGAAAACTTTCTCTGAAAATAGCCCGCAAGCTGTGAAGATTCCATTAAGAGGATACCTAACTGATGAAACATTGCCTGGTAATGGTAGTATTGCATCAATGAGTCAGTTCCAACGTGGAAGCTTGTAAAGTAATCGATTTCCAACTTCGGCGGTGACCGAAAAGTTGAAGAAATGTGGTAAAAAATTGAATAAAAGGCTCGAAATACGACTCTAAACTCGAAATAAACACGACTTGGGACATAGCAATAAAATTAGACTTACTTTAGAAAATCAATTGAGAAAATCCGGGTCAGAAAAAACTGTCAAAAACCCACTGTTTATGCTCAGGAAGATTCAAAAAGCGGCAGGTTGGCGCGGGCGATTCAAGGCGGTCCTAGTCACGTGACGGCCACGGAGCTCGGCTGTTGGCTTTCCAACCAGAGACGTGGCTAAGGCTGACGTCACTTGTGCTTACGGGTCGCGTTGGCCGTGTCCGCCATCTTCCTTATCGGTTTAGCACCCACCGGCTATATAAAAGCGAAAACACCTTGAATTTCTTACACACAGGTAAGTTCCCAAGAACTAAACTCCTATATTTAATCGTATACAATCAAATATCCGTCTGTTGATTCCAAATCCAGTGGTTTTAAGGTGTTTTATTCCTCGAAATCCAACCAACGTAGGGTACGTGATTCATTCCACAAATGTCCCCTTCCTAATCCTTTTTTTCCTTTGTTTCCCACCTTGCAAAATAGCATTATTACTGTGTGCTGCAAAACTATTGTAAGATAATCCTTGTTTTTCTTGTTGTGTACTACAGGTTTCGTCTTGGGTTGTTAGTTTGTTGGAATCCTCAGTTACTCCCAAAGTCTCACGAAACAGTCAACCATGGGGAACATGTTTGCAACTCTGTTCAAAGGCCTCTTTGGCAAGAAGGAAATGAGGATATTAATGGTGGGATTGGATGCGGCTGGCAAAACCACAATCTTATACAAGCTCAAGCTAGGAGAAATTGTCACAACAATTCCTACCATTGGTAAAACTCAAAGAAAATTACCTTATAAAATCTTTCAGAATTACATAATAAAACGTTTTTATTAACTTGCAGGGTTCAATGTTGAGACGGTGGAATATAAGAATATCAGCTTCACTGTCTGGGATGTCGGTGGCCAAGACAAGATCAGGCCTTTATGGCGACATTATTTCCAGAACACACAAGGCCTCATCTTCGTAGTAGATTCCAATGACAGAGAGCGTATTGGCGAAGCTCGAGAGGAGCTTATGCGTATGCTGGCTGAAGACGAGCTCCGTGAAGCAGTTCTCCTCATTTTCGCTAACAAACAAGCAAGTTTTTCCTCCTTAAACCCAGCTTAAAGCTCCAAATATCTTAAACAGGTTCTAAACCTTTTTATCTCGTCTTGTAGGATTTGCCGAATGCAATGAACGCGGCCGAGATCACAGACAAGTTGGGCCTTCATTCTCTGCGTAATCGCAACTGGTATATCCAAGCCACATGTGCTACTAGTGGAGATGGCTTGTATGAAGGCTTGGATTGGCTTTCTAACCAACTGAAGAACGCCAGTCGCTAACTCCTTCCTCCTTTGACTCCTCTTCCCTCCCAAATCCTCCCACTTTTCTTCCTCTTTTTGGTAAAAAACGAAAAACATTCAGTTTTTGTGCAAATCGCGCATTTTATTCTAATTTTTGAAGGCCTTTTTGTTGGGAAAAATATTTGGGCTTGCTTGATCCCCCCCCCCAAATCTTGTCTGTACACACAGTTGAAGTTGAAATTTGAAGTGCAGTTGGAAGCACTGATCACCACCAGCAAGAGGGGAAAAAAATATTGGATTTTGTTGACTTTTTAAAAAGACAAACCTTTAGTTCCCCAACTTTTTCTTTTTTTATTATTATTTTGTTTTATTTTTCTGGTAGAATCAGGCCCTCGACATTCTTCTGTGTAGCATATTACCCAAGTGAGCAAGTGTAAATTTAAGGACATTCCGAGTTTCAAAATTCATGGCTCTTTAGTATTTTATTCTGTTTTCGCTTTTTTTCTTTAAAATTTTGTTGTTTTTCTTCCTTATTCCCCCTAATTTTTCCTCCCCCGAAGAAAATTTACTTCCGTGGCCATTTCTTTCTGCCGTTTTCCAATGAAAGAAAAAGAGAAAAAAAAGCGGTCTTGTCAAAACAACTCGCAGTTTCCGCTCCCTTCGTCTGGAAAACATCTTATTTTGTTGGGTTTTACATATGAGTGGTGATGATGGCCTTTCCCAAGCTCTGTACAACCGTGCCGGCCTTCAATACACAAGCTGGCCCAAAATGTCTGAAATTCTGAATTTCATGAGCTACTGTACTCTATTATACTTTTAATTCAACGTTCTATTGATTAATAGTATTAATCCAGAGAGTGGAAACGATCATAAGACCAACAGCACTTATACAGTATTGTTTTATAGTTAGCTATAGTTAATTAAGATTACAAGTAATATGGATATCCGCAACGATGAGCGTATAAATACTTTACAAATAAGACCCTTCCTCGGAATTTTAGAACGTTCTTGCCCAAGCCAGGGATGCTGAATATAAAGATCATAATAGTGTTCATTGTTAGGATCTTTATATTGCCCGCGTGATGTCTCCAGCAGTACTCTTTAAACAAGAAAATCCTTTGAAATAACTCCCAAGCGATCGTTTCAATATAAAGCAAAAAATAATTTCATAGGTTCAAATTATAGTAATTGAAATCCATTTACTCATGTCATGCATTTACTGCACATAGTCTGCAACTTGGAATTTATCATAGCAGTAAGTTACTAATAGAAATCGCCCGAAAAATTCTAAGCACACATAATCCTAGTAATTGATACCTAAGCTATAGCAAACGGTTTTAACCCCAAAATTATTATTTTAAGTCAGTTTTAACGTGATTACGGTGCATTGACTCCAAAACAACTTTGACTTATAGTTCTAGCAAAAGAAGGGAATCGATTAGGGTACGTTTTGGACGCAGAACAGCGAAAAAAGGTCATTAGTGTTGATTTAAATGGGGGGATTTTGGAATGGAAAGGAAAAAGCTCAATTTAGGACGCTGAATTTCCAAATCGTAAAACAAGCTATGGCTCAAGGAAGAGTAAAACAGGCTTATTTTAATTGGAACGTATGCCTTTATTTATTTATTTTCGTTTCGTTTTTTCTATTCTTTATTTATTGTGCGTTTCTTTAGAACACGAAAAACATTCTCCGACCGGGGCAAACTGCGGCTTTTTCTGGCGGGTAATTAAAGGAGTTCCCGTTTGTTCATATCACCGAGTTTTCCTTGGCAGATGCGGAAGGAACATTACTTTGGGCACTGGAGCAGGCAAAAAGCAACTCCCCAAACCTTCCGACATAATAATAAAAACAGAAAAGTCTACTCACTCGCTCTCTCTCTCTCTCTGTTTTGGGTCGATGGCGATGCGACGACTCCAATTTGATCCTCAGGAGTCTGGAAAGCGACGACGACGCGGAAAAGACTTCAGTCGGTTCCCGATTTTCTTGTCGAACAGTACACTTTGATTACATTGAGGATACCGTGAAAGAAAAAAGAAAACCCTGACTTCATTTCCTTAACAGAGTGGCCTAAATTTAGGCAAAAACTGCGCCTGAAAACGGTAATCAGTTTGCATTTGCGTGGCAATAGCCAAGTCCTTTGTTCTCCCCCAATAAAATCGAAAATACCGCAAAAAGAACCTTACTGTAATTTAAGCTCCTTCAACGAGCTTTCTACTTAATTAAAGGCATTTCTGGTAGTTGCGTGGCAATAACAATAGCGATTTATTGGAGTAATTGCTCCCGCAGAAATTTTTTCTTTCTTTGGCACCAAAAATAATGCGGTACTGTAGAGCTCATTAGGTCGATTCTAATGGTTTAAAGTTTACTGGGTCCCAAAAGGGAGTTTTTCTCATTCTTTTTAAATCGTTTGACGGTGAGGCGAAGAAGCTTTTATAGAAACGCTGGGGTTAAAAACAGTCAAAGCTTTTGAAGGAGGAGCAGCTTGGGGGAGGGTGAGCGAAGCTCATGCATATTGAGTGAAGATTATGCTTCTCCCGAACATCTCGACCTTTTTAGGAAGGAATCAACAATATTCTACATGACTTGGCCGACCTCTAATGTAAAAAGTGAGACCGAAGCTTTTTGCTAGACTTTTTTTTTCTTGTAAGATATATTTATGAGTTGCTGTTTTTTGTGCCAGAAATACAGAGCTACACTGCTCTTACTTTCGAGAGAAATCGTATTGGCTGATCCGGTACCGTCATCACTCCGGGAGTTATACTTACAAGAAGTGCAAAAAGGAAATGGGTTTTGGCACAGGCCAAATAAGCCAAAGTTTATAGGTCCTCGAGTAAATGCCAGTAATGGATGGGAGTGAGAGAGTTTGCTGTTCAACTTGTTCTGCTACTAGCTTTTCCCACTTCCCTTTAACTTTCTTTACAGACCTGTGATCTGGAATTGCATTAAGGGCGCGTGTCCGTGTCCAGCAATCACACGCTTTTGGGAAAAGGTTTTTACATCAACGTGAAACAAAATCTGTACCAATACTTCAATAACACCAGCACAAAAGCTAAAGATTTCGTCGCAGTTTAACATTCCCAGTCAGCCCATAGATTGAATTTCCAAGCTAATAGACGTCATGCCTTAAACCTAGTCAAAGTAGGAAGGATCTTCAACGGCCATGCATTACCGCGTCACATGCTATATTTCATTTAACAAATACTCCCAGCCAACTGCCAAACCAACACTAATGAGAAAATGACACCAAAAGCGCTTCATGGTCTGAGGTTTGATTTGGGTTTTATAGCATTGTTTGCATTTTCCCAAAACGTATTGATTACGTTATTGAGTTACGTCAGAAGTCGACCAATTCACATTATAGATAGGCTAGAGAAACGTTCGCTATACCATCAAGTAAGGTTCGTTTCATTGTTCGAGTTTGTCATTTGAAGTATTTGCACTGACATTTCCATTAGAAAGCGATTCATTTACATACAGAAGGTTACAAAAACGTTTGCACTATACCAATTCGTAGGTTTATCTCATTGTTTTGTTGTCATACAGGTTGTTTACACTTGTAGTTTCGTGAGGAAATCTATTGGTTCACTAGGACAAGAAACGCTCGTTACACTACACTACACCTACACTACACTACCAATTCAGGTTTATTTCATTGTTGGGTTGCTAAATTAGAAGTTATGGTCCGTAGCCGTTCTATTTACATTAGAAAATCGATTAATTTACATGAAAGTTATGAAAACTTTTTGCTAGAGGAAGCAAACGAAGTCTAATTGAAGGTTCAGCATATACCATTGTTGAGTCTCATCGCGTTTTATGGTTTCCTTGTTGACTTATTCCATTGTTGCACACCCACTGTTTACTTCACTGTTGAATTCATTCGTTGTTGAGCTTCACATACTTTCATTGTTGTTTAAATATGTCTTACATTACTGACGTATCTACACTGGAAAGTTTAGTAATTTGCTCCAAAGAAATCTCAAACCATCCGTTAGACGCAAGTAGGCGTGCTTTTTTCATTGTTGAGCGTTGTTATCTAAAAAGTAGTTACCTCCAAAGTTGTATATACGGTCTGTGCTTCGTTTACTTCGTGTTGGATGTGTCCCAGTAATTCGGGTTTTTCGTGTTTCACTCCTTTCTTTTCCTTTTTTATGTCCTTAGGTCTGGCAAGAAGATCTACAATGGAATTTTATGGACTCTTCGCAATTTCCCTGGTCTTATGGGCCCAATTTGCTGCAGCAGCCTGGAATAACAATACCGACTACTCTCCGTTGCTTCTCCGCAGTACTTTGCTGACGGAAAACGCAGGCAAAGCTGTAGCACTTTGCAATGCTACAGTACCCAGAGGTGCAAGTCTATGGAAATCAACTGCGTCTACTGTGGATGTTACTTTCCCCAAAATGGTAAAGTAGCCCCTTTGAACCAAACCTTTATCTCTATCTCACTCCACACTAGGGAAAACTACTAACAACGCAGAAAATAAATTTTTAAAAAGCTAGAAGAAAAATCAGTAAAGTAGGATGGAAGAACTTCCATCCTAGGGGGGTTCGGGGGACAAACGAGATTCCAATACGAATTTCCTGGGAAAAAATTCGGATCTTGCTGAAGACTTCTGCCATATAGCTTCGGGTTCCTAGGGAGAAAAAATCATCGACTTTTCTTTTGATGATCAAGACAGCATCGGCGACACCGAGAAACGGTTCCTCGACGAAATTCTGGAGAAAATAAATAAAAAAAGGGAGACTCTGAAGAAGATGAAAACCAGCCAACTGATCTCCCGCACGGTATATATGGCAAAGAGGGTCGTAAAAATGATTCGTATGGTTTGGACTTGGAGGACACTATAAAAAAGCCAGGTGTTACAGCTTGAGGCAAAGGCGTTATTGTCAGAATAAAAAAAGGAATAAAAATACAAATAAAAGGGACCGTAGCCGCTATTTTGCACCCTATTTCTTCTTATAGTCTTTACGACAATATCTCATACGTGAGTTTTGTTTTTGTCGGGGTTTTCAAGACAGAAGCTAATAACATAGATGTCTACTAAAATACGACAAACCACCTGGAAACACTATTACTCAGGTTATATACAGACACGCTGTTGTTCTTAAAAACGGAATTTTTGGGGGGCCTAACAAAGAAACATGAGACAAGCATATCCGTTGGGTTTATAGTGTTGAAAACACAAGAAACATGCACGTGAAAAAATGTTCAATTTAAGACCTTTCGGGGAAGGAAGACTATAGAGAAGGAGTCACTATGAATAATATAAGCATTCACAGTGGCTTTTTTACTGAAACAAATGCTGGAAGGATAGACTCTGCGGACTGATTTTGATAGTCAAATCGTTCTTGAAAACGGTTGACGGTTTCTTAAGGGGGTTTCGGTACAGTTTGTAAATTTGCAACGTTTAAAAAAGCTTCGATTTGGACGTTAAAAGACTTAAAATAAATGTTTAAAAAATCCTTAACCGAGTTTAAGAAATACTGAAAAGATTGGGGAATTCTCAATTATGTTCCGATCGTCAAAGAAAAATCGAAAGGGTTATGTAAATACTAAGTCCGGTGAGGGTTTAAATACTTCCAACTTTTTAAAAACATTTGATTGTGGACATTGAATCTTAAAACTCTCAAAAATCCTGCACGGAGTTGAGAAAGTACTCTAGTGTGTTCGGCGTGTTATCAAATTCAATCGTAACGTATGTTAAGATTGTCTAAGTACTAAAAACGACTCTGTCGAGAAGTTTTCGCTTGCGTTGGAGAGTTGAAACGTCAAAACGTTGGAGAAAAATATGTCCGCGCAGCTCAAAAGGTTCGAAAAATTCAGTGACGGGAAAAGTCGAAAACGTTCGTAAGAAGTTCTTGCGAACGTTTTCTTACGAAACATTGAAATCAAAGGTTATTATTAAGAACCTTCGATTTCAATGTTTAACAGCCCCAAAAGGTTCGAAAAACAGTCAGCTTTGAAGCTATAGACATCCCAAACCATGCCAGAAAACATTCTTTATAACAATCTAGAATGTCTTGAAAATCACACCGAAAACTCTTGAAGTATTTCAGACCGCAGTCTAAAACACTTGAAGTCAAGACGTCTGCAAAACTAAGTTATTTCGCTGTTAAACGACTTTAGTGAACAACTTTAAACAGCCAAAACATCTATAAAGTTCTACGAGTGTTTAGGAATATTTAAGCATAATTAATGTTCGAAACTCCGCGAAAAACCAAAAAATATATACGAAAAACCATTTAGAAAGTTGAAAATTGAGACCTGAAAAAGAAAAGAGAGGCTTCCGGAAAATTGGACATTTTTAACAGTATCCGAGACAAGAGCATGAAAAGAGCCCAAAAATCGTTCGAAATTTCTTCTGGACACTTCCCAAAAAATGTATAACCAGGCGTTTGGCGGATGTCACTACACGGAATTCAGGGCTTTCGCTCGGCGTTTGCTCATTTTGCACGCGGAGGGTTGCGAGAGCCATTTTGGGCCTTTAATTGCTGGTGCCGACAAGTTTTTTGTTACACTCCGAGTCCTTACCATCTACTAATTTCTTTCCTTCCTTCCTTAAACAAGATGAAAAAAGAAAAGAGGCTTAAAGAGGCAAACTTTCCCTGTTTGTAACAATGAAAACGACATTCGCTTTCCCTAGCAACAAATAACGTAACGCTGTAGTAACTATACTAAGTCAACAGTGGTTCTTCCTTAAAGGGCACAACATCTTTACATTTCTATACGAATTATTTTATAATTGATATTTACCATTCATGTGATAACTAATACACACAGATAATAATTAGAACACGATAGCGAAGTATTCTAGCATAACATAATAGAACACGTGTATAAACACAATTTTGAACCGAGATGTGACGGTTGAACCTTTAGGGTTACGACCATAGAGTAGGATAGAGGTAAGGTCCCTGTCAGAAGTCTGTTACACCAAAATGCAGCGAAAAGGAAGGACTGCATAGGGGGGTCCTTGCTGCTGATTGGCTGTAAGATTGCGAAGCAGGTCCTTGTCGCTGATTGGCTGTACATTACAGATCGATATCGTTGGTTAAGCTTATTGACTAAGAACTTCTCAAATGGCAATACAATATTATAAACATGAATCAATTACAACCAGCAGCGGAAAAGAAATCGATCAAGTCCATTTGGTATCGATTTACAGCTCAACTCCGTTTTTCTTAGTTCCCGCTGTCCCAAGAAGTTCTGGCCAACCTCCTCCTCTTATGGGGTTAGCCTGGGGTTCTCGAAAGTGGTAAAAAACTTTCCATAAGGAAAGGCCTCAACGCTCCCTCTATATACTTATTACTCTATGGTTACGACCGTTTGAAATGTTAACAGGAATAGCGAACAGCGAATGGTCTTGGGAACATGACCTAATTAAGTGACAAGTAGTTAAAAAACGAGTTGAAAGACGGAATAATAAAAAAAAGAATCTATAGCAAACTGAAATTAAAAAACAGGAGATTTTCTTTTTGTGAGATTAAAAAAGAGAAAAAAATCATTTCCTTGTCGAATCTGGAAGTGTAAGTCAGCATTTGCATGGCAGATCAATGAAGTTTCCCTTGCTGCAACGCTTTCGTATTCTTTATTTTTTCATGGACTGGGAACTAGAATTCTAGCCCAAGACGTAAGACTAAGAGCTTTTTTAGCCCTCTTCTTTTCCATCCAAAGAAACAGTTAAGAATCCACAGGACATTTATAAACATTTTGTATTGTCACAAAGCTACCCAAAGGCCAAAAATCTACACTGTTAAAAATTTCCCCCTAAAATAGGAGGAAAAAGGCCCCTAAAAGCGGGGGCACCAGATAGGGGCCTTTTTAAGCCCCTA